>ML271574.1:0-32422 GCA_005239495.1 Nicotiana undulata | reverse complement strand
ATCCAGGTCCTAGTACGCGGTATCTCAGCTAGCCGGCAGCAGCGGTATCAGGAGACTCGAGGTTTAACCTGCAGCGTCTGCAGATCTCCGAGTCCCCTTCCTATCTTGCAGTTGTAGTACTTGATTTACCTGTTTTATCTAAATTTCGCTTAAGTAATAGGCTTACCTAGTCGTCTAGACTAGGTGCCGTCACGAGACCCAGTCGGAGGGAGAATTGGGTCGTGACAATCACAATCTCCACCTCTAAAATAAATGTTTGTCCTCGAACGGACATAGAGATATACCTGGATCGGGGAAAAGATGGGGATATAGATCCCGCATATCGGACTCGGATTCCCAAATCGCTGCCTCAACAGGATGACCCCTCCACTGAACACGAACTGAAGGAAAACTCTTCGATCTCAATTGCCGAACCTGTCGGTCCAAAATAGCTACCGGCTCTTCCTCATAAGACAAGTCTTTTTTCAACTGGACAGAGCTGAAATCTAACACATGGGATGGGTCACCATGATATTTCCGTAGCATTGACACATGAAACACCAGATAAACTGAGGATAACCTTTGAGGTAATGCAAGCATGTATGCTACCTCCCTACCTTCTCAAGAATCTCAAACGGCCCAATATACCTAGGGCTCAGTTTGCCTTTCTTCCCAAATCTCATCACACCCTTCATGGGCGACACACGAAGCAATACTCTATCTCCAGTCATAAATGCTACATCACGAACTCTACGATCGGCATAACTCTTTTGCCTGGACTGAGCTGTACGAAGCCTATCCTGAATGATCTTCACCTTGTCCAAGGCATCCTGGACTAACTCAGAACCCAACAATCTAGCCTCTCCCGGCTCAAACCATCCGACTGGAGACCGACACCGCCTACCATACAACGCCTCATACGGAGCCATCTGAATGCTCGACTGATACCTGTTGTTGTAGGCAAACTCAGCTAAGGGCAAGAACTGGTCCCATGAACCACCAAAGTCGATGACACAAGCCCGCAACATATCCTCCAAAATCTGAATAGTATGCTCGGACTGCCTGTCCGTCTGAGGATGAAACGATGTGCTCAACTCAATCTGTGTGCCCAACTCTCGCTGAAATACTCTCTAGAAATGGGAGGTAAACTGAGTACCTCGGTCTGATATAATGGATATGGGCACCCCATGCAATATAACAATCTCTCTCATATAGATATTTGCCAACTTCTCCGCTGAATATGAGATAGATACCAGAATGAAGTGTGCTAACTTGGTCAGCCTATCCACAACAACCCACACTGCATCAAACATCCTCTGAGTCCGTGGGAGTCCAACTACAAAGTCCATAGTGATACGCTCCCACTTCCACTCAGGAAGCTGAATCTGCTGCATCAAACCACCGGGTCTCTGGTGCTCGTACTTAACCTGTTGACAGTTCAAGCACCGAGATACATAAGCTACAATATCCTTCTTCATCCTACGCCACCAATAATGCTGCCGCAAGTCCTGGTACATCTTTACGACGCCTGGATGAATGGAATACCGGGAACTATGGGCCTCTTGTAGTATCAACTCACGAATGCCATCAACATCAGGTACACAAATACGCCCCTGCATCCTTAAAGCTCCCTCATCATCAATCGTAAGTTGCTTGGCACCTCCGTGCCGGACTGTATCTCTAAGAACACATAAATGACGATCATCATACTGCCTGGCCCAAATACGGTCATACAATGAAGAACATGACACATTATGGGCCAAAACACCGCCAGTCTCAGAAACCTCCGATCTCACAAATCGGTTGGCTAAACCCTGAACATCCAAAGCAAGAGGTCGCTCTCCGACTGATAATAAGCAAGACTATCCATACTGACTGACTTCCGGCTCAAAGCATCGGCCACCACATTGGCCTTCCCCAGATGATAAAGAATGGTAATATCATAGTCCTTCAACAACTATAACCACCTCCTCTGCCTCATGTTCAACTCCTTTTGCTTGAATAGATACTGTAAACTCTTGTGATCTGTGAACACCTCACATGGCACACCATACAAGTAATGCCTCCAAATCTTCAAGGCATGAAAAATCGCTGCTAACTCCAAATCATGAACTGGAAAATTCTTCTCATGAACCTTCAACTGACGAGAAGCATAGGCTATGACCTTGCCGTCCTGCATCAACACTGCACCAAGCCCAACCTGTGAAGCATCACAATACACGGTATACGGTCCTGAACC
The DNA here is from genome assembly GCA_005239495.1 of Nicotiana undulata. Lineage (NCBI taxonomy): Eukaryota > Viridiplantae > Streptophyta > Magnoliopsida > Solanales > Solanaceae > Nicotiana > Nicotiana undulata. The sequence goes on along the minus strand of ML271574.1, from coordinate 30,204 downwards.
TGTGGGCAACACTAACACCGGTGCCGTGGTCAAGGATGTCTTGAGCTTCTGAAAGCTCACCTCACACTCATCAGACCACCTGAACTGGGCACCCTTCTGGGTCAACCTGGTCATCGGGGCTGCTATAGATGAAAAGCCCTCCACAAATCGGCGATAATAACCTGCTAAGCCCAGAAGTGGGTCTATGCCAATCTCTGACTGCTAAAATCTTCTTGGGATCCACCTGAATACCCTCTACCGACACAACATGGCCCAGAAATGCCACTGAACTCAACCAGAACTCACACTTAGAAAACTTAGCATACAACTGCCTATCGTTCAGAGTCTGGAGGACAACTCAAAGGTGCTGCTCATGCTCCTCTAGGCTACGGGAGTAAATCAAGATATTATCAATAAACACAATCATGAACGAGTCCAAATATGGCCTAAACACACGGTTCATCAAATCCATAAAAGCAGCGGGGGCATTTGTCAACCCAAATGACATCACTAAGAACTCATAATGCCCATAACGAGTGCGAAAGGCTTCTTAGGGACATCAGACGCCCTAATCCTCAGCTGACGGTAACCAGATCTCAAGTCTATCTTGGAAAACACTGTAGCACCCTGAAGCTGGTCAAATAGTTCATCAATCCTCGGCAAAGGATACTTATTCTTAATAGTAACCTTATTTAGATGCCGGTAGTCAATACACATCCTCATCGAACCATCTTTCTTCTTAACAAACAACACTGGAGAACCCCAAGGAGAAACACTAGGCCTAATGAAGCCTTTATCCAACAAGTCTTGCAACTGATCCTTCAACTCCTTTAACTCTGGCGGGGCCATACGATAAGGTGGAGTAGAAATGGGCTGAGTGCCCTGAGCCACCTCAATACAAAAGTTAATATCCCTGTCGGGTGGCATACCCGGTAGGTCAGCGGGGAATACCTCTGGAAACTCACGAACCACAGGCACAGACTCCATAGAAGGAACCTCTGCGCTAGAATCACGAACATAGGCCAAATATGCCAAACAACCCTTCTCGACCATACACCGAGCCTTCACATAAGAAATAACTCTACCAGAAGAATAACTAGGAGTCCCTCTCCACTCCAAACGAGGTACTCCTGGTAAGGCTAAGGTCACTGTCTTGGCATGACAGTCCAGAATAGCATGATAGGGAGATAGCCAATCCATCCCCAATATAACATCAAAGTCAACCATATCCAGAAGCAAAAGATCAACCCGAGTATTCATACCACCAATATCTACTAAGCAAGCACGGTAGACCCGATCTACCACTATAGAATCACCCATCGAGGTAGACACATACACAGGAGCACTCAGGGAATCACGGGGCATGCTCAAATAAGGGGCAAAATATGAAGACACATAAGAGAAAGTAGAACCCGGATCAAATAACACCGAAGCATCTCGGCTGCAGACTGAAACGATACCTGTGATAACTGTGTTAGAGGTCTCAGCCTCAGGCTTGGCAGGAATAGCATAACAGCGGGGCGTAGCCCCTCTAACCTGAACATCTCTAGGTCGACCTGCTACGGGCTGACCCCTACCTCTCGCGGCCTGTCCTCCACCTCTATGAGTCTGACCCCCACCTCTAGCACCTCGACCACCATCCCTAGCTGGCTGTGGGGTGAGGGTGCACCTGATGCGTGAACCATGGCACGGTAACCCTGATACTGAGAACCACCAAAACCTCGGAACCTGGAAATGTGCCCCATACCACCGCAAGTGAAGCAAGACCTCGGCTGCTGAGAATACTGACCCTGGAACTGTCCCTGACGACCAGAATGACCACCCTGAAAGCTCTGAATCGATGGTGCACTGAGGGGAGCTGAAGGTGCACTGCGGGATACCTGAAGTGCTGACTGAAAAGGCCTAGAGATATGACCTCTGCCAAAAGAATCTCTGCCTCCAGATGAGGCACCACTGAATCGGCCGACATGACGAGGTCACTTATCCAATCCCTGACCACTACCTTGCGATAGTACCATCTCAATGCGTCTGGCCACATCGGCTGCATCCTGAAAGGAGATATCAGTACCCGTCTCCCTGGCCATCTAAAGTCTGATAGGCTGGGCCAAACCCTCAATAAACCTCCTCACTCTATCTCGATCCGTGGGGAGTATCATAATAGCATGCATGGCTAGATTAAATGAACCTGGTCTCGTACTGAGTGATGGACATGGATCCCTGCTAGAGACGCTCAAACTGCCTCCGAAGATCCTCTCTCTGAGTAACTGGAAGAAAATTCCCCAAGAACAACTCGGAGAACTGAGACCAAGTCAGAGGTGCAGACCTAGCTGGTCTGGTCAAGCAGAAATCTCTCCACCAAGTCTTGGCGGTGCCAGAAAGACGAAATGTAGCAAAGTCAACTCCATTGGACTCCACTATGCCCATGTTCCGAAGAACCTCATAACAGCTGTCAAAATAATCTTGGGGATCCTCTGATAGTGTGCTAGTAAAAGTAGTAAGGAATGCCTTGGTGAATCTATCCAATCTCCATAGAGCATCTACTGACATAGCTGCTTCCCCAACTGCCGGTGCCACAATACCCGGCTGAGCTACTCCGGCTGTCTGAGGTGCCAGAGTCTGAAACTGAGGATCTAACTGCTCTGGCGTACGAGTAGCAGGAGTGTGGGTACCTCCCCCAGCCTGAGAGACGGCTGGTGCAGTAGGAAGAAGACCGGCCTGAGCCACACTCTCCATGAGTCCCACTAAGCGGACTAGAGCGTCGTGAAGCACTGGGGTAGCAATGAACCCCTCTGGGACCTGAGCTGGTCCAACTGGGACTGTTTGAGCGGGAATCTCTTCAGTGAACTCGACCTGAGGATCCTCCACTGGGGCTGCTGCTCTGGGCTGAGCCCTGCCCCGGCCTCAGCCTCTAGCACGGCCTTGGCCTCGACCTCGGCCCCTCGTAGGAGCTGTGACAGGAATATCGGGCTGCTGATCAGAACCGGGGGAAGAATGGGAACTCGATTAGTATTTATAATCACATCGCACGAACGAGAAGAAGAAATGTGAAGTTATTCCTAACTTTGCAGCCTCTAGGGGATAAGTACAGACGTCTATGTATCGATCCCTCAGACTCTACCAAGTTTGGCCGTGAATTGTGAGACCTACGCAACCTAGGGCTCTGATACCAACTTGTCACGACCCGAAATCCCACCTTCAGGTCGTGATGGCATCTAACGTTGAACCCGCTAGACAAGCCAACATTTTAAATAAATAAACTCCTCAATAGTTAAAATGAACAAGATAACTAAGGCAGCTGTGATTAACAATATGAAAGTTAAACAATTTTCAGAACTATATAACAAGCCTCGGAAATAAATCCCGTAAACATAACCCAGAACTGGTGTCACTAACTCACGAACAATCTAAATGATTACTAAATACAAAGGTCTGAAAATAAATACATATAACTGTCTTTGAACTATAGAATAAGGCAGGGCTGAAGAAGAAGGATAAGAGGTGACGCCAAGGCCCACGAACGTCTGCGGGACTACCTCGATGTCTTCTGAATGGATTGAAGGATACTCCCTCCGTCAATGCCCACCGGGTCCGTCTGCGTAGTCTGCACAACATAAAGATGTGAAGGTGTAGCATCAGTACAACCGACCCCATGTACTGAGTAAGTGCCGAGCCTAACCTCGACGAATTAGTGACGAGGCTAGGACACGACAATAAATAATACCTGAGCAGTTCAATAATATAACAGGAAGAAATGACAGGAAATAAGCAAGTAAACACAGGTACAGGGAGAACATGCTGGGGATAAAGAGAGTAACAATTTCCAAAACAACAGAATAAGATAAGAACTGAAATGTAGAAGTAAAGGCAGGAATTAGCAGCTCGAAACGAGTAAATACACAGAAAAAGGCACGGTATGAACCCTCGTGCATAACCTCACAATCGCTCGGCACGGAATGTCCCCTCGTGCATAGCCTCACAGTCACTCGGAACAGAATGTCCCCTCGTGCGTAATATAATAATAAAATCACTCGGCACGGAATGTCCCCTCGTGCATAATGTAATAATAAACACTCAGCACGGCATGTCCCCTCGTGCGATAAATGATAAAATCACTCGGCACGGAATGTCCCCTTGTGCATAAATAATAAACACTCAGCACGGCATGTCCCCTCGTGCGATAAATGATAAAATCACTCGGCACGGAATGTCCCCTTGTGCATAAATAATAAACACTCAGCACGGCATGTCCCCTCGTGCGATAAATAATAAAATCACTCGGCACAGAATGTCCCCTCGTGCATAAATAATAAAAACTCGGCACGACATGTCCCCTCATGCGATAAATAATAAAATCACTCGGCACAGAATGTCCCCTCGTGCATTTTATATACAGAAACAACAATTCAATATGAAGGTTCAACAATGAGAAGTTCTAAATGTACAAAACTGATCAACAAAATTCTATCATTCCGGCAAGGGACTCAACTATAACCAATCTCACTCAGAAGTATTCATTTCAACAGTAAAATTCTCAACCGAACAAATAATCGTTAACTCTCCACTTCATGAAACAACCTCAATGTATCACTCCCAATTAACCATTTAGTCATAACACAAAGAATATCAATAACACGGTATAAATTATCAAGTTCGACTCACGGGCATGCTTGACCACAACATATAGGTACTCGTCACCTCACCTATACATTGGACATGATATAACACATAGCACTTAGACTCTATACCTATTCCCTCAAGCTAAGGTTAGGCCAAACACTTACCTCGATATTTCGAACACAAATCAAGCCTCAACTACCGCTTTACCTCTTGGTTCTGCCACCAACACGCTCGTATCTAGCCACAAGTTACTTAATTATATCAATAAAGGCTAATTGAATCAATTCTAATGCATGGAAATGAGTTTTCTAAAGTTTTTCCCAAAACGTCAAAAGTCGACTCCGGGTTCGCTTGCTCCAAACCCGAAATTCGGACCAAAATTTGATTACCCATTCACCCCCGAGCCCGGGTATACAATTTATTTTGGAATCCACCCCAAATTGAGGTCTAAATTCCCAAAATTTGATATTCTTAGGTCTTTCCCCAAAAATTCCCAATTTCCCCGTGAAAACCCTAGATTCTAGGATCCAATCTTGTAAAAAGAAGTTAAAGAGTAAAGAAATTGAGTTAGAAATCACTAACCAATATTTTTTAAGAAGAAAAGTGTTTAGAAAATCGCCTCTTACGTTTTAGGGTTTTTGAAAAGTGGAAAATAGCTGAAAATTATGTTATTTATAGGTACCCCCTCCCAGGCCTCCAACGCGGTCCACGTAAGACGATCGCGGCCGCGAAGGCTTTATTGCAGGTTCTCTGAAGTTCGACCACCGCGGTCTGCGGTAAAGCGACCACGACCGCGGTGCTGCTACAGGTCTCGCTGAAGTCTTCCACCGCGGTCCGCGCTAAGGCAACCGCGGCCGCGAAGGGAGCACCGCGGACCGCCCTAGGGCGACCGCGGACACGCTCCCAAGTTCATAGACCTGTTACTGCACCTGCAATACTCAGTGAATTTCAGTGAATGCAACCTGGAACCTTCCCGAAACTATCCCGAGCCCTCGGAACCTCAAACAATAGTGCACACAAACTTGGAAACACGTTATGGACTTATTCAAGTATTCAAAAACACCAAATCACTATCATAAACATCGAATTACACCTCAAATCACATGAAATTTATCAACCTTTGTCAACCTTTACATTTTCCCACTTTCAGTTCAAATCTCATCAAATTCAACTCTGTCTCTCACCAATTTCACATATATTCAGTTTAAATATATTGGATTTATCCTGGCTCTGTCACCATAGTACGAGCCTCAATTACATAGGTTTCCATCATATTTCTTGTTTTCACAGCCTTTATAGTTTTCAGAAAAAAGTTTTCTTTAAAATTTCATTATTTCATCAATCTTTTTCACATAAAGGCTTTCCGGCTACGCGCCCGAGCTGCGCTACACAACAAGGTGAGATAAGAAGGAGGCTTTCACTGCCTCGACACACAGATTTAGATAAAATTATACGGGATGACTTTTCGGGTCATCACATCTTTCTTTAGATATTTAAATCGAGGAAACAAACAAAAACTTAAGAAATTCTTTCTTGTGTTTTTAAGATTTTAAAGAAGGGAAAGGCTATCTTCAAAATGCTTATGTGCATCATGTTTTCAAAGGGGACGATGAGGACGAAGTTGAGGACTTCATGAATAAACTGGAGACTGATAGCGTGATTGTCCCCACAAAATGCCAATCAAGATTAAATACACCAGTGCCCAGCAAAGTCAGTGCTGGTTCATCTCCATCACTTCTTGATGAGTTAAGTCCCAGGGTCCCATTCCTACTTTGAGTTAAAATCACGTAGAGAGTAAAAAATATATACATTCAACATTCACCTATGGAAGGAACAATAGTAAAAAACAAAAGGAGTACTGCAGCACCTGAGATGCATAATAGCATAATCATTCATTAGACGCTTAGCAATTTACTAATAAACCATCTATGATGTATTAATCGAACAATGAAAAGTCACACAACTATTTTGGGGTGCAATGTTTCGGTGAGAAGAAAGGGAATCATACGTCTTTTAAAATCCAATATATGCAAGAGGAGGAGTTCTGTTAGTTTTAAAACTGATTGTGAGGAGGGGGAATAGAGGAAATAGGAGTAGTTGATGGTATCTATTAGTGCTTTCTATTGTTTTAAAAAATTTAAAAATTATGAATTTTTGAAATTGTACATGAACTAAACACACTTTTAGAATTTATTCACGTTTCAGTACTGTATATTGTCCAAATATTTTGACATGAACAACACGGAAATACTAATGCAAAATAAATTTACATGACTTTGTCATGATTTACTACCCGTGGGAGCATGCCTAACTAAGAGTTTGGATCTTTTCGAAATTTATATTATCATCAGTGAGAGGTTTGTGCACACGAGGAAGAAAATTGAGAAATATATTATCCAATGAATATAATATTTGGCAAAGAAACACGGACAATACTACATTGACGGATGTAAGATCATGCTTAAACTAACTAAAAGGGTAATGCTTCTTTGCATTTATATTTGCGCAAATTATAAATTTTAATCTCTGTAATTTAATCATTCCTTACTTTATGAGCTTGAATGAGAATACTCCATTTTTAAGAACAACCTCTACTAAAAATAAAGGCTAAACTGATATGAAAGAATTCAGGAAAAAAAATAATCTTTCATTAGATATTTAAATCGAGGAAATAAACAAAAAACTTAAGAAATTCTTTCTTGTGTTTTTAAGATTTTAAAAAAGAGAAAGGTTATCTTCAAAATGCTTATGTGCATCATGTTTTCAAAGGGGACAATGAGGACGAAGTTGAGGACTTCACGAACAAACTGGAGACTGATAGCGTGATTGTCCCACAAAACGCCAATCAAAATTAAATACACCAGTGACCAGCAAAGTCAGTGATGGCTCATCTCCATCACTTCTTGATGAGTTAAGTCCCAGGGTCCCATTTCTACTTTGAATTAAAATCACGTAGAGAGTAAAAAATATATACATTCAACATTCACGCATGGAAGGAACAATAATAAAAAACAAAAGGCGTACTGTAGCACCTGAGATGCATAATTGCAGAATCATTCATCAGACGCTTAGTAATTTACTAATAAACCATCTATGACGTATTAATCGAACAATGAAAAGTCAAACAACTATTTTGGGGTGCAATTTTCCGGTGAGAAGAAAGGGAATCATACGTCTTTTAAAATCCAATATATGCAAGAGGAGGAGTTCTGTTAGTTTTAAATTTGACTGTGAGGAGGGGGAATATAGGAAATAGGAGTAGTTGATGGTTACTATTGGTGCTTTCTATTGTTTGAAAAAATTTAAAAATTATGAATTTTTGAAATTGCACATGAACTAAACACTCTTTTAGAATTAATTCATGTTTCAGTAGTGTATATTGTCTAAAAATTTTGTAAGACATGAACAACACGGAAATACCGAGTCAAACAAAATCTACATGACTTTTTCATGATTTACTACCCATGGGAGCATGTCTAAGTAAGAGCTAGGATCTTTTCAAAATTCATATTATCATCAGTGAGAGGTTTGTGCACACAAGGAAGAAAATTGAGAAATATACTATCCAATGAATAATATTTGGCAAAGAAATCAGACAATACTACATTGACGGATGTAAGATCATGCTTAAACTGACTAAAAGGGTAATGTTTCTTCGCATTTATATTTGCGCAAATTACAAATTTTAATCCCTGTAATTTAATCATTCTTTACTTTATGAGCTTGAATGAGAAGAAAGGGAACCATGCGTCTTTTAAAATCCAATATATGCAGGAGGAGGAGTTCTGTTAGTTTTAAAACTGACTGTGAGGAGGGGGAATAGAGGAAATAGGAGTAATTGATGGTTTCTATTGGTGCTTTCTATTGTTTGAAAAAAATTAAAAATTTTGAATTTTGAAATTTCACATTAACTAAACACACTTTTAGAATTAATTTACTTTTCAGTACTGTATATTGTCCAAACATTTTGTAAGACATGAACAACACGAAAATACCGAGGCAAAAAAAATATATATGACTTTGTCATGATTTACTACTCGTGGGAGCATGTCTAAGTAAGAGTTTGGATCTTTTCAAAATTCATATTATCATCACTGAGAGGTTTGTGCACACGAGGAAGAAAATTGAGAAATATATTATCCAATGAATATAATATTTGGCAAAGAAACACGAACAATACTACATTGACGGATGTAAGATCATGCTTAAACTAACTAAAAGGGTAATGTTTCTTTTCATTTATATTTGCGAAAATTATAAATTTTAATCCCTGTAATTTAATCATTCCTTACTTTATGAGCTTGAATGAGAATACTCCATTTTTAAGAACAACCTCTACTAAAAATAAAGGCTAAACTGATATGAAAGAATTCAGGAGAAAAAAAAATCTTTCTTTAGATATTTAAATCGAGGAAACAAACAAAAACTTAAGAAATTGTTTCTTGTGTTTTTAAGACATTAAAGAAGGGAAAGGCTATTTTCAAAATGCTTATGTGCATCATGTTTTCAAAGGGGACGATGGGGACGAAGTTGAGGACTTAATGAACAAACTAGAGACTGATAGCGTGATTGTTCCCAAAAAATACCAATCAAGGTTAAATACACCAGTGCCCAGCAAAGTCAGTGATGGCTCATCTCCATCACTTCTTGATGAGTTAAGTCCTAGGGTCCCATTTCTACTTTGAGTTAAAATCACGTAGAGAGTAAGAAATATATACATTCAACATTCACGCATGGAAGGAACAATAGTAAAAAACAAAAAGAGTACTGCAGCACCTGAGATGCATAATTGCAGAATCATTCATCAGACGCGTAGCAATTTACTAATAAACTATCTATGACGTATTAATCGAACAATGAAAAGTCACACAACTATTTTGGGGTGTAATTTTTCGGCGAGAAGAAAGGGAATCATACGTCTTTTAAAATCCAATATATGCAAGAGGAGGAGTTCTGTTAGTTTTAAAACTGACTGTGAGGAAGGGGAATAGAGGAAATATGAGTAGTTGATGGTTTCTATTGGTGCTTTCTATTGTTTGAATTTTTTTAAAAATTATGAATTTTTTAAATTGCACATGAACTAAACACACTTTTAGAATTAATTCACGTTTCAGTACTGTATATTGTTCAAAAATTTTGTAAGACATGAACAACACGAAAATACTGAGGCAAAAAAAATCTACATGACTTTGTCATGATTTACTACCTGTGGGAGCATGTCTAAGTAAGAGTTTGGATCTTTTCAAAATTTATATTATCATCAGTGAGAGGTTTGTGCACACGAGAAAGAAAATTGAGAAATATATTATCCAATGAATATAATATTTGGCAAAGAAACACGGATAATACTACATTGACGGGTGTAAGATCATGCTTAAACTAACTAAAAGGGTAATGTTTCTTCGCATTTATATTTGCGCAAATTATAAATTTTAATCCTCGTAATTTAATCATTCCTTACTTTATGAGCTTGAATGAGAATACTCCATTTTTAAGAACAACCTCTACTAAAAATAAAGGCTAAACTGATATGAAAGAATTCAGGAGAAAAAATTCTTTCTTTAGATATTTAAATCGAGGAAACTAATAAAAACTTAAGAAATTCTTTCTTGTGTTTTTAAGTTTTTAAAGAAGGGAAATGCTATCTTCAAAATGCTTATTTGCATCATGTTTTCAAAGGGGACGATGAGGACGAAGTTGAGGACTTCATGAACAAACTGGAGACTGATAGCGTGATTGTCCCCACAAAACGCCAATCATGATTAAATACACCAGTGCCCTGCAAAGTCAGTGATGGCTCATCTCCATCAATTCTTGATGAGTTAAGTCCCAGGATCCCATTCCTACTTTGTGTTAAAATCACGTAGAGAGTAAAAAATATATACATTCAACTTTCACGCATGGAAGAAACAATAGTAAAAAACAAAAGGAGTACTGCAGCACCTGAGATGCATAATTGCAGAATCATTCATCAGACGCGTAGCAATTTACTAATAAACCATCTATGACGTATTAATCGAACAATAAAAAGTCACACAACTATTCTGGGGTGCAATGTTTCGGTGAGAAGAAAGGGAATCATACGTCTTTTAAAATTCAATATATGCAAGAGGAGGAGTTATGTTAGTTTTAAAACTGACATTGAGGAAGGGGAATAGAGGAAATAGAAGTAGTTGATGGTTTCTATTGGTGCTTTCTATTGTTTGAAAAAATTTAAAAATTATGAATTTTTTAAATTGCACCTGAACTAAACACACTTTTAGAATTAATTCACGTTTTAGTACTGTATATTGTTCAAAAAATTTGTAAAACATGAACAACACGGAAATACCGAGGCAAGAAAAATCTACATGACTTTGTCATGATTTACTACCCGTGGGAGCATGTCTAAGTAAGAGTTTCGATCTTTTCAAAATTTATATTATCATCAGTAAGAGGTTTGTGCACACGAGTAAGAAAATTGAGAAATATATTATCCAATGAATATTATATTTGGCAAAGAAATACGGACAATACTACATTAACGGGTGTAAAATCATGCTTAAACTAACTAAAAGGGTAATGTTTCTTCGCATTTATATTTGCGCAAATTATAAATTTTAATCCTTGTAATTTAATCATTCTTTACTTTATGATCTTGAATGAGAATACTCCATTTTTAAGAACAACCTCTACTAAAAATAAAGGCTAAACTGATATGAAAGAATTTAGGAGAAAAAAATCTTTCTTTAGATATTTAAATCGAGGAACCAAACAAAAACTTAAGAAATTCTTTCTTGTGTTTTTAAGATTTTAAAGAAGGGAAAGGTTATCTTCAAAATGCTTATGTGCATCATGTTTTCAAAGGGGACGATGAGGACGAAGTTGAGGGCTTCATCAACAAACTTGAGACTAATAGCGTGATTGTCCCCATAAAACGCCAATCAAGATTTACTACATTAGTGCCCAGCAAAGTCAGTGCTGGCTCATCTCCATCACTTCTTGATGAGTTAAGTCCCAGAGTCCCATTCCTACTTTGAGTTAAAATCACATAGAGAGTAAAATATATATACATTCAACATTCACGCATGGAAGGAACAATAGTAAAAAAAACAAAAGGAGTAGTGCAACACCTGAAATGTATAATTGCAGAATCATTCATTAGATGCTTAGCAATTTACTAATAAACCATCTATGACGTATTAATCGAACAATGAAAAGTCACACAACTATTTTGGGGTGCAATTTTCCGGTGAAAAGAAAGGAATTCATACGTCTTTTAAAATCCAATATATGCAAGAGGAGGAGTTCTATTAGTTTTAAAATTGACTGTGAGGAGGGGGAATAGAGGAAATAGGAGTAGTTGATGGTTTCTATTGGTGCTTTCTATTGTTTGAATTTTTAAAAAAATTATGAATTTTTGAAATTGCACATGAACTAAACACACTTTTAGTTAATTCACGTTTCAGTACTGTATATTGTCCAAAAAATTTGTAAGACATGAACAACATGGAAATACCAAGGCAAAAGAAATCTACATGACTTTGTCATGATTTACTACCCGTGGGAGCATGTCTAAGTAAGAGTTTGGATCTTTTCAAAATTCATATTATCTTCAGTGAGAGGTTTGTGCACACGAGGAAGAAAATTGAGAAATATATTATCCAATGAATATAATATTTGGCAAAGAAACACGTACAATACTACATTGACGGATGTAAGATCATGCTTAAATTAACTAAAAGGGTAATGTTTCTTCGCATTTATATTTGCGCAAATTATAAATTTTAATCCATGTAATTTAATCATTCCTTACTTTATGAGCTTGAATGAGAATACTCCATTTTTAAGAACAATCTCTACTAAAAATAAAGGCTAAATTGATATGAAAGAATTCAGGAAAAAAATATCTTTCTTTAGATATTTAAATCGAGGAAACAAACAAAAACATAAGAAATTCTTTCTTGTGTTTTTTAGATTTTAAAGAAGGGAAAGGTTATCTTCAAAATGCTTATGTGCATCATGTTTTCAAAGGGGACAATGAGGACGAAGTTGAGGACTTCATGAACATACTGGAGACTGATAGCGTGATTGTCCCCACAAAACACCAATCAAGATTAAATACACCAATGCCTAGCAAAGTCAGTGATGGTTCATCTCCATCACTTCTTGATGAGTTAGGTCCTAGGGTCCCATTCCTACTTTGAGTTAAAATCACGTAGAGAGTAAAAAATATATATATTCAACATTCACGCATGGAAGGAATAATAGTAAAAAACAAAAGGAGTATTGCAACACCTGAGATGCATAATTGCAGAATCATTCATCAGACGCTTAGCAATTTACTAATAAACCATCTATGACGTATTAATCGAACAATAAAAAGTTACACAACTATTTTGGGGTGCAATTTTCCGGTGAGAAGAAAGAGAATCATACGTCTTTTAAAATTCAATATATGCAAGAGGAGGAGTTATGTTAGTTTTAAAACTGACTGTCAGGAGGGGGAATAGAGGAAATAGGAGTAGTTGATGATTTCTATTGGTGCTTTCTATTATTTTAAAAGATTTAAAAATTATGAATTTTTGAAATCTGAAAAACGTGTCCTTTGCAGTTTTTTTATTTTTTTTTGAAACTCCAACAAAGTTGGAGTATTCTCCAAAAAATTTATGTGTGTCATATATAAAGTTGAATTTTCATGTTTATTTTTAAAGAAAGAAAACTGCCCAAAAAACGTGGGTCAGTCTTCATAACCGAATAAGAGTTTTTTTTTTTTTAAAACAGTTTGGTTCAATAAATAATTTAAATTAACTGCTCAAAAAATGCGGGATTCCATGTTCTAGTTAACTACATCAGGTTTACAAAATTTTACCAACAGTTTTTATATGTTAATTTTTTTAAATTTTAGTTTTAATAAATAATTTAAATTAACTGTAAAAAAATGTGTTTTGTGTGTAATAGTTTAACATAAAAACGTGGACCCATGATGCTGAATAACTGAATTGGTTAGTTATTAATTTTTTTTTTCTATTTAAATTTTTTTTAGTCTCCAAATTTATTGGAGTTTTGTTCTAAAACATGACAAGTGTTGATATTATATGTTGACACTTGGCATAATATTGTAGATTTGCTTCTCCTTTTATATATTAATTATTTTTTCTTTTACTCTTTCTATTCCAATCAAATTCTTTGAGTGGAAATTCATAAATATTTTTTTTTCAAGTATATATTTTTCAGTTTGTATATTTTAAATATTCTTTTTTCTTTTTTCTTTAATTTAGTTGAGGTTAATAATTTATTTAGTGAATTTCATTTAACAATTATCATATTTTGCGAACAATATTATGCTTTGTTATAAACTTTATAATAAGTTTATTTATATAAATTATAACGTAGATAACTTAATAAATAGTGTGTGTGTTTTGTTTAATAGGATCCTTTAACATCTATTAAATAAGTTAGTGGTATACTGGTATGGTATTTTTATCCCGTGTCAACGAGAGATAGTATACTTGGTTCTTATCTGAAAATTATGCTCCAAAAAGTTTTCTCGCCATTGATTATCTTAAAAACTGTAAATTGCATCTTGTTTTTTAGTTGTATCTAATACTAAATAACAGGAGCGGATCAATGTATGAGATTCAGGGTGCCATGATACCGGTTGCTGGGGTAAGATTTTATGTATGCTTTGATATTTTATACAAAAATCTATCTATCTATATCTATATCTATATCTATATTATTATAAAAATATGAATACAATGTCGGATTACCAAAATAACTTTAAAATATAATATATAATAACCCCAAGGAAAGGCCATAATCGGAATTCTAATGTCTACCCCCTAATCCTATTAGCCATAGGATCCTATTAACCATAGGACACAACACGTTAAACAAGATCCTATTAGCCACATTAGACACAACACGTTTTACTTAAAAATTCATATACACATGAATAAACTAATAGCCTGTTTGGCCAAACTTTTATTTGGGCCAAAAATGTTTTTTTTGGTCAAAAGCACTTTTGGCTAAAAATTAAGGTGTTTAGCCAAGTTTTTGGAAGAAAAAAAAGTGCTTTTGGGGAGAAGCAGAAGCAGTTTTGGAGAAGCAGAAAAAAGTAGCTTCTCTCCAAAAGCACTTTTCTGAGAAACACTTTTGAGAAAAATACACTTAGAAGCATTTTTCAAAAGCTTGGCCAAATACTAATTACTGCTCAAAAGTGCTTTTCAAATTAATTAGTCAAACACAAACTGCTTCTCACCAAAAATACTTTTTTAAGAAGTACTTTTGAGAAAAGCACTTCTCAAAATAAGCTGGTTTTAGAAGCTTGGCCAAACGGGCTATAAACCTATCCTAGGAACACGTTATTAAACTTAAAAATTCCTATATACATAAATAGATAGATCCACACGTCCTAAACCTTGTCAAATTCTAGCTAGGAAGGACATGCATGAACTTAGAATTGAGAGAAAATGAGAAACGAGAGAGACTCCATTTGCGACTTGGAGAAAACAGTAAAATGAAAATAAGTCCTTATGAAGAAGAAGGAGTAACTTTTTCTCTTATCTAACTAACTAAACAATCTATTTTACCTAATTAACTTAATTATGTACTAACTTTTACATTATACACTTTAGCCCCTAGACTTCTTTACATTCACACAAACTACCCTGGTTCAATACTCCCCCTCAAGATGGAGGGTAGAAAAATGTTCTTCACTCCAAGCTTGCTGAGCAGATGATAATGATGTGTTCGACTGAGCCCCTTTGTCAACAAGTCAGCTAACTGCTCCTTCGTATTTACATGCATTGTCTTGATGATTCCAGCCTTCACCTTCTCCCTAATGAAATGACAGTCAATGTCTATATGCTTATTCCGCTCGTGAAAGATAGGATTAGCTGCAATTTGGATAGCAGCCTTGCTATCACAGAATAGAGTTACTGGCAGCTGCAATTTGACATTTAATTCACCAAACAAACCAATCAGCCACACCACCTCTGCTGCAGTTGAGGCCATACTTCTAAACTCAGCTTCTGCTGAACTCCTTGCTACAGTTTCTTGTTTATTTGATCTCCAGGAAATCAGTGCATCACTATAGAACACTGTGTAGCCAGTAATTGACCTCCTAGTCTGGAGACATGCTCCCCGGTCAGCATCACAATATGCTTTCAAGGTACCATCTCCTGATGAAGGCAGCAGTAGCCCCTGTCCTGGTGCACCTTTGATATATCTGACCACCTTCCTGGCTGCATCTAGATGAGACTGTTTTGGCATGTGCATGTATTAACTTAGTGTTTGCACTGCATATGAGATGTATGGCCTAGTCATTGTCAGATACAACAACCTGCCCACTAGTCTTTGAAATTCACCTACATCCTCTAATATAGGATCATGAACTGCATCCTTAGAAGATGAGAACAACTTGTCAAATTCAACAGAAATCAGCTTTTGATTCACTTCTAGTGGTGTACTAGAAGGCTTAGATCCAGCCAATCCCAATTCTGCAATCAACTCTAGGGCATATTTACGCTGACTCATGTAGATCCCTTTATCTGATCGAGCAAATTCAATCCCAAGGAAGAACTTCAATTCTCCAAGGTCCTTCATTTTGAAAAACTGTTGTAGCTTGGCTCTTGTCTTGCTAATCACTTCAGCATTGTCCCCAGTGACTATCAAGTCATCTACATATACCAACACCAGGACAAAGTGATCATTGGTCTTCATGATGAAGAGGGAATGATCATAGTGACTTTGAGTGAATCCCATTTTCTGTAAAGTTTCAGACAATTTTATGTTCCATTGTCTAGATACTTGTTTGAGTCCATATAGAGACTTGTGTAGCCTGCATACCAAGGACTCCCCCAACCTGGCTATACCCTTAGAAAAACTAGGAGGCACAAGCATATAGACTTCTTCAACCAAGTCTCCTTGCAGGAATGCATTGTGTACATCCATCTGGAAAAGAGGCCATCCGGAAGCAGCTGCTAATGCTACCACAGATCTCACTGTCACCATTTTAGCAACAGGTGAGAAAGTTTCATTATAGTCGAACCCCTCTTTCTGTGTGTATCCCTTAGCTACAAGACGAGCCTTATATCTTTCAACCTCACCAGAAGCCTTATACTTGATTTTGAATACCCATTTGCATCCTATGAGTTGCTTTCCATGAGGTAGAGGTACCAAACTCCAGGTCTGATTGTCTTCTAAGGCTTGAATCTCCTGTTGCATAGCATCAACCCACTTGGGATCCTTAGCAGCTTCATGAAAAGAGTGTGGTTCTGTTTCAGAGGAGTAGACAGCCAAACACTTGGAATAATGAGGCTGCAACTGAAGGTAATTGACTGAGTTGGAGATAGGATAGGGAACTTTACTGGTGCTCACATAGTCTTGCATCCAGATTGGAGGTCTTGAGACTATGGTTGTCCTTCGAGGTTCAAGAGTGCTTATATGCTGGTTTGGTGATGAGAGTGTGGAACTAAAAGGATCAGCAACAGAAATAGGAGAAGATGCAGTATCATCTACCACAGGTAATGGAAGAGGATCAGCATTAGAGTCATGCAGAATGTCTTCCTGTGAATGTGTAACTGACTGATCTGTGGAAATCATGTCATTCATATGAGCATAAATAGGAGTAGAATATGCATCATTGTCTATGATAGACATATGAGGATTGGCATACGTATGATGAGTCTCATTGCTGGAGTCATCTGAAGTCTGCATGAAGGGAAAAATGTCCTCCTTGAAAGTGACATCCCTGCTTACAAAAACAACATGGTTAATTAAATCAAACAATTTGTAGCCTTTCTGAGTTAAAGAATATCCCAAGAACACAGCTGGAATAGCTCTGTAGGAGAACTTATCCTTTCTTTTCAGGTTAGCAGCATATCATAAACATCCAAACACCTTAACATGATCCAGTGGAGGAATCTTGTTAAACACCAATTCAAAAGGGGATTTTCCACCAAGTGTCCTTGAAGGTAGCCTGTTAATCAAATAAACTGTTGTCAAAATGAATTCTCCCCAAAATTTCAAAGGTAAGTTTGCTTGGAACCTTAAAGCTCTGGCAGTGTCCAATATGTATCTATGCTTCCTTTCAACCACCCCATTCTGTTGGGGTGTGTATGGACAAGTGCTTTCATGTGTGATACCTTCTGAATTCAGCAACTCTGTAAGTTAGCTGTTGAAGAACTCTCCTCCATTATCTGTTCTTAGAGTCTTAATAGTAGATGAAAACTTTGTTCTAAGCATAGCAATAAAAAATTTGATCACCACAACTGATTCATCTTTTGAATTCATAAGGCATACCCAAGTGAATCTACTGAAATCATCCACTAGAGTTAGAAAATATCGTTTACCATCATAAGTAGGCAACCTAAAAGGTCCCCACACATCTGTATGAACAATTTCACCTAATGTATAACTTTTGTTAACACTGTCTGGGAAAGGTAAACGTGTGTGCTTAGCTAGAGGACATACAGGACAATGACTATCACTGTCAATGAGTTTTGTGTTTACAACATATGTATTATCTTCAAAGTCTCTAGAGGTACATGTCCTAACCTCTTGTTCCATAAGGCAACACTTATTCTACTTATGGGCAGTGTAGAAGCTATCAACCCAGCAGGCAACCCCTCTTCTTGTGAGTTATTCTTGATGGTCTGGTCTAACACATATAATCCATGCTCCACTTTACCAATCCCCTTCACCTTGCCACTGCAAATGTCCTGGAATACACAGCAGACAGGAAAGAAGGCAAGAAATAATCCCAAGTCCTTGGTTAACTTAGAGACTGACAACATGTTATACCTAAATTTAGGTATAAACAATACATTCTTGATCACAATCCCATTTAGTATACTGGAAGTCCCTAAATGTGTGATCTGACTTGTCTCTCCAGTAGGCAATTGGACTTTGCTTGTATTACCTTTAGACAATTCCACATAGTCAGTATATAGAAGCAAACTAGACACCATATGATTTGTAGCTCCTGAGTCTATGATCCATTTATCTTCCTTTATCAAGCTTAGAAGTGATACTGGTATACCTGTGATCTTATTTGGGGATGTTGTGTCAACTGAAGCACCTGTACTGGTTTGATTCAGCATTTGCAAAATTTGTTGATACTGTTCCTCTGTGAAGAATTGTCCTCCTGGTGTAGTCCTTGTATTTTCAGCAACACACTTGGTCTTCTCTATCTGTACATGATGAGTTACAACTAAATTCTTTCCAAAGGTCCTTTTCTTTGGCTTAAAATCAGAAGGATATCCCACAAGCTTGTAGCATACATCCTTGGTGTGTCCCTTAAGTTTGCAATAATCACAGTATAACTGATTCCTCTGTCTGTAGCTTCCATTATAGGCCTGTCCTGTGCTCTGCACTACAATATTAGCTCCATAACCTGCATTTGAAGCCACTGAATTAGCTGTATAACCAGTATTATACATGATTGCTTGAGCTCCTATTTCCAAACTGCTTATACTAGCTGCCTTGGCTCGCTGGCTTTCATCTTGCACTACCATTGCATAAGCCTCATTAATATTTGGAATTGGAATCATTAACATAATTTTCCCTTTAGCTTGAGCAAATGACTCATTTAGACCACTCAGAAACTGCACTAGGCGTAGCTGTTGAATATGCTTCATAAACACCCTCGACTCAGGACATGGACATGAAGGAGTAGGTGTCATAGCATCATACTCGTCCCACAGATCTTTCAGCTTAGAATAATAGACAGAAACTGGTGCTAAACCTTGCTTAAGAGCAATGATCTCCTGATGTAAATTGTAAATCCTAGAGATGTTCCTTTTATCAAACCTTTCCTTCATATCCTTCCACACATCGCATGCAGAAGATCCATAGACAACAGTACTGTACAATTCTTTTGTGACTGCATTCATTATCCATGAAAGCACAAATGCATTACACCTCTCCCACTGATCATGCAAATTTCGCTCAAAATTCTCCTTCTTACATGATCCATCGATGAATCCAATTTTGTTCTTCGTAAATAGCCCAATTCTCATAGATCTAGACCATAAATTGTAGTTTTCAGTCCCTATCAGTTTGAATTCAATCAGATGCTCTCCCGGCGTATCTGAAGGTCATAAATACAGAGGATGAGTGTGTCCTAGCACAATCTCAGCATTCAATCCTTCGTTAACCGCCATTTTATGCTCTGAATTGAAAACCTAACTTCGAACTATAACCTCGATGAATTGAGACAGACGAGATTCAAATCGGAACTGCAGAATCAATTGAAGAAGAAATTAAACAACGGAATCGAATCGACTTGCTCTAATACCATGTCAAATTCTAGCTAGGAAGGACATGCATGAACTTAGAATTGAGAGAAAGTGAGAAGCGAGAGAGACTCCATTTGCGACTTGGAGAAAACAGTAAAATGAAAATAAGTCCTTCTGAAGAAGGAGTAACTTTTTCTCTTATCTAACTAACTAACCAATCTATTTTACCTAATTAACTTAATTAGGTACTAACTTTTACATTATACACTTTAGCCCCTAGACTTCTTTACATTCACACAAACTACCCTGGTTCAATAAACCTATCCTATGAACACTGAAACTTTAAAATTCCTATATTTGACAACACGTAATTATATTTTCCGAATCCTAAACTAATACCAATACCTCTTGGAATCCATCCCTATTACAGATTTAATAATTTGAAAACTTATTCTATTGTCTGAATGCAATAGGAATAAGGCCTAAAACACTTCTATAAAAGAAGCCCTTATTCTATATTCTTCATCATAAATTTTTTGAGAGGTATTACTCCATAAGAAAATTCTGCAGCAAAAGGTATTATTTCTTCCTCTTCGCTTACTGTTGGTTAGACCTCTAACTCTTTGTTACTGTTTATAACTAGCATTGTCAGCACAAGTTACCACCACTCATTAAGAAGGTTTTTCCCTTTTAATTAAGTGAATCAGCCGTATTAAATAATAAAATTATTTTATCTTTAGAGAAGATATATATTGTTTTGCAGCTTTTTCTTAGTTATTACAGGTGTTTTGAGAATGGCGTTGGAATCAGATTTGGCGAAACAATCTGTACCTATAAGTGATCTAAGAAAGTCCGATGTTGAATGGGTGATAAAGGTATTAGTAATTAGAAAAGGACTAATAATAGAATATAAAACCGAAAGAGGTGAGGGTTCGCGACTGCAATTGATATTTGTGGACGACGAGGTATTCGTTTGTATATTTTTGTATTATATTCTTACTTATTTTATTATTTTTCTATTAACATCAAATTATATTCGAATAAATTAATAGGGAATCATGTCAGAGGACCCTATTCGTTTGAAGACTTACTCATGGTTAATGAAAGAGAGTGTCAAACATTCAAGGAAGCTGCAAAAAAAAAATAGGGTTACTAGAATCAGATAACAGTATTTCTGAATGCTTACGCGAGGCAGTTCTCTTCAAAATGCCATCGGCTCTTAAAAATTTATTTGCAACTATATTGGTACATTGTAATCCAAGGGACTAAACTTTGGGACACATATTACGAGGATATGTCAGAGGACTTTAGAAGAATACATGAAAATTCATTTGATACACAGTTGCAATGCACGTTGAAGAGCATTAATTATTTCCTACAAAGCATGGGCAAGAGTGCTGAAAATATGATTTACCTAAACCCGATCAGTGTTGAGATGAAAATGTTCCCACATAATGCAGAGAGGTTATTGAAGAAAAGGCTATACAAGTGTCTGAAGAAGATTTTAATGCACAATCAAAGCTAAATCCTAAATAAGAGCAAGCTTTCATGATTATATTGCAAAGAGTCGATTCTGGTAGAGCAGGTTTGTTCTTTGTGGATGGCCCAGGAGGAATCGGAAAAACATTCCTTTATCGTGCATTACTTGCAAATGTCAAATCAAGAGGTATGATAGCATTAGCAACAACAACAAGTAGTGTAGTAGCAGCAATTTTACCAGGGGGTCGTGCCTCTCACTCTAGATTCGACATACCTCTTCAAACGAGTGAAACAACCATCACAAATATGTCGAAGCAGAGTGGTGGAGCTAAATTGATACGAAAAGCAAAGTTGATAGTATGGGATGAAGCGCCTATGGCAAGGCTTCAAACTAGCGAAACAGTTGACAGGAGCTTCCGAGATACAATGAATGTAGACGAACCGTTTGGTGGAAAAGTAATGATTTTTTGAGGTGATTTTCGTCAAGTACTACCAGTAGTTCCAAAATCAACAAGAGCTGAGACTTTAAATGCTAGCTTGGTTAGATCATACTTATGGACTAAAATGGAAAAGATCAACTAACAAGAAATATGAGAGCAAGGACAGATCCAACATTTACTGATTTTTTGCTTCGCGACGGCAATAAGGAAGAGAATATAATAAAAGATGATTTGGTCCTTCTACCAGAACAACTGGTTATCAAGTCCAAAGGTAATATCAGTGGTGAGGATCGTTTAATAAGCGAAATATTTCCATCATTAAATGAAAATGGAAGTTGTGCAAAGTATATGACAGAAAGAGCTATCTTAGCGAGCAGAAATGAATATGTTGATCAATTAAATGAGCTTTTGATTGTCAAGTTTTTCGGTGAAAACAAAATATCTATCAATTTTGACTCAGCAGAAGATGATACCAACAACTACTATCAGGAAGAATACTTAAATACTTTAACACGAAATGGCCTTCCACCACACAGGTTCGTTGTGCAGTTCATATTTTAAATTAACATTCTATCTATAGTTAGTTACGTAAAATAATTATTAAATAGCTTAAGTAATTATACATTACCTCTCATCCGTAACTATTATTTCCCTCCTATTATTTTTTGTTGTCACTACTTGTGCCGTTACATTGATCAGAATACAAACTACTTTTGCAAAAATTAGAAAAAATACACTACAAACTACATGTAACTAACAAAGTAATTCTTAAGAACATTAATGGAAAAAGGGAAATTACATGTAAGTTTCTAAGCCAGTGAAACAAAAATAAAGTGTACTTGAAGTTCTCGAAATTTTCTAGCTACTAGCATAAAAAATTCTAATACCATCACGTTAAATTATTCTATGATTTCTGTATCAGCTGAGTGTTTGTTTAATTGAAAAACAAACTCAGGAGATTTAAATAAATAGAGGAAGGGGCATATTAGTCAAGTTGAAACCACATAACACCCTTTGCAATTTTTGGTCCGCAAAAAACTAGATCACAACACCGCGTCTGGTTTATTTCATTTTCTTGGCCAGCTATATCGTCACTTTAATTTTAAGTGATAGTTAAAACTTAGGGTGGGCATATACACACAAAGAAAGGCATATAAGTATTGGATTTTCTTTCTTCATTCATGTAAACTCTTTAATGAATATTACTTTTAAAGTGTGGTGCTGTATAAAGAAGTTAAAGGCTGCCCCTGTCGGCGGGTCGCTTAGGTTCATGTAGTCCAAATCTCCGCTTAGGAAAGAAGTCCAAGTTTACTTTTTGCGAAAGGGAACAAAACTTAGTAACTTCTCAAAGTTAATTGTAAGTTTTTTTTATAAATTGAAGTGAGACCTGAAAATATGTTCTTTTTATTTTTTCTTTATCATCTTTTTGTTTAGGAAGATATCCTTATTAATTTAAAATTGATCTCCTATTGTATACACGTTGATTTTGAAGAAAAATGCACCCATCATGTTACTGAGAAGTTTAGATCCATCAAATGGCTTATGCAATGGTACAAGAATGGTATGTAGAGGTTTTGACAACAACGTCATACATGCAAAAATCATGATGGGTCAACGTACTTCCAAACATGTGTTCATCCCCTGAATTCAACTTCCGCTTCCAGAAAATGAAGGGTATCCTTTTATATTTATCTGAAAGCAATTTCCAGTGCGCTTGTATTTTGCAATGCCAATAAATAAAACACAAGGGCAAACCATTCCAAATGTTGGACTGTATCTACCGCAACATATTTTCTCGTATGGTTATGTTGCACTTTCAAGAGGAATAACATTATCCATAACAAAAATTCTTGTCATGACGAAAAAACCAAAGCGTCGGAAGGGGACATACACAAAGAACATCGTCTACCAAGAAGTCTTAGGCAAAAAATCATCACAATACACATTTCTATACTATAAGTATATAATTATATTATTTAACTAACATGACTAAATTGAACATTTGTGCAAATTTAGATGATGTTGTCCAATCAGTTGGAGTTCATAACTTACGCTAATGTAATGATATTTTCCGACATTGAGTGATTTTTGGATTCTATATAACTCTCTCATTAATTAAATTGCACGCTCTTTTATATACATAATTGCCCAAATCATTACGTGTTATTACCAACGTGCAACACACGTTCATAGAAACTAATACTATATTAAAAGCACGAAGGCCGTTAGCGAAATGTCGTTTGCCTTTTTTATCCTTTATAAACTAATTTCACATTAGATAAAATAGTAATTGAAGTTATTTTCCTAATATGTAGGTATAGTCCTTTAATTATCTCCTAATATTTAGGAATTGTCATTTAATTATTTTCAAATATTTAAGAGTTTAAAATACACTAAAACTTTGTATTTTGAATTTTTCCTTATTGAACAACTATGTAAAGTCCTATTTGTTAGCACGTTAAAACCAATAAATAAATTTACCTTATATAAATTAAATAATTCACTTATAATATTTTTTTTATTTTATGTGTAGACATACAAATAAGGAATGTATTTTATACATGTTAATGTTGACTCCAAACCAACGTCTAACATATAAACTACTATATGTACTTTAAACATAAGTTTAAGCTGGTAGCCTCCAACCAATGATTTTCTTTTTCCAGCAAACCGATGAATAATCTTGTAGGTTTTTCCCTTTTATTTTTGTCTTGACTATGAATTTTTCTAATTTTACGTGTCATGTTTATTTTGACCACGTAACATGAAGAAAGGTCTTGTCATAAGACAAGCTCAATTAAAAACATCCATTCCTAAATTTGTTATCTCAAACTAAATTGATAAGGAAATAGTAATTGATTGTAAAATATTTAATGAACTCTCCTAGCAATTTAAGTTTTATCCATCTATAACATCGTATTATCGAAGCATGGAAGAAACAACATTTTAAAATTGCATGTCAAGTTCAATAAATATAATTTAAGAAAATTTGAATAGATTGTATTATAATATTATCACTAATTTTTGTATGTCAAGTATATTTTATTAATTAATCTTTCAAAAAAGAAGACAAACAAATAACTTCAGTAATTGAAGGCAAAGCCTGGAGTCCCACTAAGGCATTAGGTAAGAAAAGATCTATTCCTTCATTACGCTAACTTAATCCGGTCAATATTCATAATTCTTAGAAATTTTATATTTTTATATTTATTAAATAACTCTAATATATTCTTTAATGGAGTAATATTTATGTAATTTTTATAGTTGTGTATTTAATGTATAGGGTACAACCAACAACAGATTTTTTTAAATATTCTTTTTATGATTAACGCGTTATACACGTGCAACGCACGTACACTAAAGCTAGTTATATATATATATATATAGGGTGGCACCCAACAATCACAAACGGACTCTAGGTGTCATGGTCGCTGTGCCAAACTCACAAATGCAAGATTCACGATTGATACTCATTGTCTGTGTTCGCACGCCCGTTCATCCTAGTTCCCTCTTCTTTCTTTTCTTTTTGCTCCTTTTCTTTATTTCCTTGTCTTTGTATTCCTCCTCCTTGAACCCATTTTTATTATTTATTAAAATTGTTTCCTTTATCTTTTTCTAGATCTTCAAAACATTATTGATCAATATATATGTATAATGAGAAATGGAAGTGGGAGGTGACACCCTCTCTTTGGCCAAGGAACTCACTTATCTATTTTCTCACTTTTTTTTTTCCTCATGATTTTTCTGTTTATCTATTTGAAAAGTCCACAAGTCCCTAAATAATTACTCAATTAAAGGTGAATGGAGTTACTTGAGGAAAATAATAGATGAAACAATTACTCGTTTTTCATTTTACCCTTCTTTATTGTATTAGATGAACCATAAATGTTATTAAAGGTTACTTTTCATCCTCTGCAAATGAAAGAACCTTTGCTTAACCAAGTAATTGTTGGCACAAAATTCTTAAGTTAGAGGAAGCAAAGTAAATGTCGACGAAAATACTTAAGAGTATAGTGGAAGCAAAAGTATCTGTAAAATATCTATCACTGAGACACCAGTGGAATGCGGAGGCGGTTGCGCGACTCCTTTCGGTGGAAGCAACAGAAAAGATGTGGATAAGTCTCCATCATTTACACTTAAAGTGTTGGTTGTCACATGTAGAAAAAAGTTTGTTATCAACTGTGATATTTTCTTAAGAGCTCTTTGGGATTACTTAATCAAAACAACTGAATACTGATTAAAAGATTCATAGTACACTATACTAGAAAGATAGTAATATCTTTGTGCATATCTGTTGATAGCGTATAGACGAGAGAATATTATGTCATTCGGTTTCATAGCTTTTGGTTTCTCATTTGGGATCAGGTCACCAATCGGTGGCATAGTTTAGGAATGAATATTTGTACCTCCCATTTCAGTATTTAAACTGACAAAATAGAATAAACAATCAAGACCTGGCTCAAGGCTAACCCCTCCACACTCAGGGGAGATATTAAAACATGCAGTTTATCGAGTTATATTTACCCTGTTTTTTCATTTCACTTGAGACTTCATTTTTCATAGAAGGAGAGGAAGCTGATTTTAAGGCATAAACAATGTAAGTTCATTGGTTTTTTTGTTAATTTCTTTTTGGCATTCAATTCTACATACGGCTCCAATAACCATAAAATGACAATGTATTCATTTTGTAATTTTGTGTTAGGAGTCATGATTCAGAGGCACACGACAAGTGTAACGACCCGACCGGTCGTTTTGAGCTCTAGCGCGTCGTTCAGAGGTTGGAAGTCATGAAAAACTTCATTTCAGGTATTATAACTTGTGCGTATGGTCGGAGTTGAGATTCAGGAAGTTCGGAGTCAAATTGGAAAGAAAATTCTCATTTCGGAAGCCTTAAGTTGAAGAAATTGACTAAGACTGGAATTTGGAGTAATCGACCTCAGAATCAGAATCGGAAGGTTCCAGCAGGTTCGTATGATGATTTCGGACTTGGGCATATGTCCGGATCGGGTTTTGGATAACCAAGGAGCATTTCGGTGTATATTGTGGAAGTCAGCATTTTTGAAGGAATTTCCTAAGTTTGGCTTGAAGGCATTTCAATGTTATAGATGTCCGTTTGGGATTCCGAGTATGGAAATAGCTCCGTATGGTGATTCTGGAGTTGGGAGCGCGATCGGAAGTGAATTTGGATGTCCATAAGTTATTTTAAAGTCATTTGGCTAAAGATAGAAATTTGAAGGTTTTGAAGAATCCGACCGGAAGTGGAAATTTTGATATTGGGGTCCGAATGCGATTCCGGAAGTTGGAGAAGGTCCGTAATGTCGAATATGACTTGTGTGCAAAATTTGGGGTCAATCAGACGTGATTTGATAGGTTTCGGCATCGAATGTAGAAGTTTAAAATTTCAAAGTTCATAAAGTTTGGAATGGAGTATGATTCGTGGTTTCGGCATTGTTTGATGTTATTTGAGATCTCGAGCAAGTCCGTGGGGTGTTATGGGACTGAGTCGTGTGATTGGACGGGGTCCCGAGGGCCTCGGGTGTGTTTCGGGGTGGTTTTGGATCATTTTGGGCTGTTTTGAGATGGCTGTTGCTGGTGTCTGGTGTTGTTCTTCGCGTTCGCTGGGATCCCTTCCCATTTGCGGGGATCCCTTTGCGTTTGCGAAGAAGAATTTGGCATCAGGGACTTTGCTCTTCGCGAACAGTGCCTCGCGTTCGCGAAGAAGAAAATTATCTGCTGCGCAGGTCTGACTTCGGAGGCTCATATCTCACAATCTATAAGAAATTTTGAGATGATGTAAAATAAATGTTGTATCCCTTTGTGTCTAGTTTCTAGAAATTTAAACCATTTATCATTTGGAGTTTTGTGCAAAAAGTTATGACTATTCTACTAGAGGCTGTTTGAGAAGAGTAAATAGGGAACCTGGAATTTTTGTTCTATGCGTTCGCGGTGGTGTACCGCGTTCGCGAAGAGTAAATGGGGGATCTGGAGTTTTTGTTCTATGCGTTCGCGGCGAGGTACCGCGTTCGCGATGAAGGATTTACCTGGGCATATTTAAATAAACCCTTCCGCGACTTAAACCTTATTTTTCACCATTGTTGTATGGAAAAGAGCTTTTGGGGACAATTTTGAAGAGGGAAATCCTTGTTCTTCATAGAGGTAAGTATTTTGATCATTAAAACTCGATTATGGATGATTATAGAACATAAAACCAGTGTACATTTCTAGAAAATCAGTAGAAAAAATTGAGTTTTAGGGCTTGAGATTATGAGACCTTAAAGGGTCGATTTGAGGGGTCAAACGAACTTCGATTTTAGTGTTCTTTATGTGTACGGACTCGTGAGAGGACAAAGAACACTTTATTATAAAATTTCCNNTGATATGATTTGGGCTGTAAGCCATGTTTGGGGCCTAGTGCCGATCTGTTTACCCCATGGGGGATGTTTTACTATTTTCCTCACTGATATGTTATGATTTTTCACTCAGTCTTTTCTGTGAAATTATTTTGACACTTAGAGTATTTTGATACTACTTCTTGAAAATGAAACGCTGTTTTTGGGTCGAGAACCCAGTATATTATGGCCTGAAGGGAAAATTGAGAGTGTCTGACTTGGTGAGGCTGCTGGCCTATATTGTGAGGATGATATAATATGAGTGAGGCTGCGGGCCTATACTGTATGTGATTTATGCCATGCTGTGGCTTATTATAGCGTTTGGGCTGTAGGAGCCCCTGCGGAGTCTGTACACACCCCCAATAAGCGCCGATACCGATTGAGTGATGCATGCGAGGCTTATGATGAGTGATTGTGAGGATGCCTGATGGGCAGAGTGATTGTGAGGTTGTTTGATGGGCAGAGTGATTGTGAGGTTGCCTGATGGGCAGAGTGATGATGAGGTTGCCTGATGGGCAGAGTGAGATTGAGGTTGCTTGATGGGCAGAGTGATTGTGAGGTTGCCTGATGGGCAGAGTGATGGTGAGGTTGCCTGATGAGCTGAGTGATTGTGAGGTTGCCTAATGGGCTAATACTGAAAGATATTGTGATGAGAAATGATTATGGCCCGAGGGGCAGTTTTATGAAGATTTTTACTGAGTTTTCAAATTGTGATTTACTTCGTTTTCAAACTATATTTACTGAGAATTTTACAGAGATATACTGATATTACACTTGTTTCAAAGGATTTCTTGAAATTGGTTTTTGAACCTATGTATTTGTTGAATACTACCTGGTGACTTGCTGTTTTACTGGCTTTTGTGAAATTGTGTATCTGTACTGTGTGTTTATATTTCTCTGACTGTGATTTATTTTCATTACTACTGAGTTTGCGTACTCATAAAGACTCCTTGTGCCTCTGGGCACAGATCCAGGTACTAGCTCGCAGCAGTAGCTGATGCAGGTTCGATAGCAGCATTTCAAGGGATTTCGAGGTAGCTGTCCAGCGTCCACAACTTCTCCACTTCCATTCCCTATTTAGCTTTAGCATTTGATTCAGAGACATATTATAGTTTTAGCAGAGTTAGATTTAATTATTCTTAGATGCTCATGACTATTGACTCTAGTTCTTGGGAGGTTTGTTAGACTATTATTGGGACGTTAAGACTTAACTATATTACTTGATGCTATGGTTGCATGCTTGTTATTAAATTGTGAACTGTTATAATTGAACAAATGCGTAGTAAAGTGATGGTTGGCTAGCCTAGTTCCACGATAGGCGCCATCACGGCCTGTTAGGATTTGGGGTCATGACAAGTTGGGTTCAGAGCTCTAGGTTGCATAGGACTCAACAATCATGAGTAGGTTTAGTAGGTTCTTGCGGATCGGTACGGAGACGTCTGTACTTATCTTCGAGAGGCTGCAGAACACATAGGAAACATTCCACATTCTTGAATTCTTATCTTGCGAATCCATTTATTCAGCCAAAAGCGTAACTCTTGAATTCCTTTCATGTATTCGAATGCGCACGCGAGCGCTTGGTATCAGTTGTGCGTCGTCGGCTTGTGACTTCCATGGGTGAGATGTGATTGTTAGCATGTTAATAATGGGCCAGTCGGAAGGACTTGAGGCCGGATTTTGTCTGTGGCTTGAGTGCTGAGATTTTATTTGTGTGAGCACTCGTATTTGGGGACTTATATGTCCGTTAGTGTCCTTATTGATGAAACTTTGTGACTAGATGACTACGTGGTGAGTTTGATTAACAGTTAGATGTATTCAGGTTGTTTGATGGTGACCAAAATGAATTGGAGGGAGATGTGGCAAGAACCATTGATTAATTGACTTTAGTATTGAGTTAGAATATAGCTTCGAGTTATGAGTATTGAAGGACCTCTTGTGTAGTTTAGTTGTGGAGTGAAGTGGGCTTTCCTGTTATGTCCTGAGTTCCTGTGATGTCTTTTGGGTTGACCAATTCCCCAACAGCGTTCATGTATTTGATTAGCGGTATATTCAAGCAGTAATTGCACTCCTTTGTTA
>ML271573.1:0-69478 GCA_005239495.1 Nicotiana undulata | reverse complement strand
CTCACCCTTATTACCTCGTCCACCCTTATTACTCCGTGTTGCGGCGTGCAACCCGATCCCATCAGACAATCAACAATCACCACCAATTTAAACCACAAGGATCTTCATTATGAAGAACATAAGTTCATATCAACCAACAACTATGTGAAATCAAGGCACAATGATCATTACCAATCAGTAATTCATATATGGTGTTGCCACAATCATTTAACTCAATAAAATCAGTCCATATTTACATTCATCATTCGCTACACAGCCTTTAGCCCTTTGATACGTTCAACAATGCATTTAATAGCAACATCAACCAACAATTCAATCACAAAGATTCTCATCATCAAGGATATTCATTCGTAACAACCAAATAACCATATGAAATCACGGCCACAGAAATCTTTATCCAACAGTGAATCATATACAGTATGCCATCAACATAAAGCTCAATTAGTTATCCACGTTTCCTTTCCATTATTTACTACACATCATTTAGCACTTAGATACATTCAACAATTGGATTCGTTATCATTTCTTTCGTTTGGTAGTACATCCTTTCATACCGAGGTATTCAACAGTTAACGAGCTTTGCACGTGATAGAGTAAGCACAAGGAATCACCATTTTCACAACCTCACATAGCACGATGGTATGGAAATCAGCTAGGATAATAAGAGAATAGAATCTTACGTCTCAACACATTAGAACAATCAATTCACATAATCTCAAACAAAGTACACATACCATATGCTCGAACACCAACAAGGAGATTCTACAAAGGTTAAAATTAGCCATACATACCTTGTGCCGAATTTTCCCTTTTTAATTTATATCACAAATCACCAGACCGTCAAGCAACGTCAATCTAATTCATAATGCAACACATTCATCTTAGGATTGGGAATCATGAACATAATTCGAACTCGCTTAGTCATTTTATTGAATGCTATATGACCTCTTAGATTTCTAACCCCTTATTTGGGAATATTAACCCTAACCCACTTCCTTTTAATAGATTGCGACAACTAATGGACATGCATGCAAGGTTCTTCTCTTTTATCTTCAAGAACTCCTTTAGGGGAGTTCTACTTACTAACCAAAGTCAGGAAATTTAAGGGAAATGCGGTGGGGACTTACCTCTTTAAGTGAAGAAGACAATAACTCGATAATTCCCGGGCTTGAGTGATTGTGTAAAACCAAATGGATGAAGTTGAAACCCTTTCTCTCAAGAACTCTCTTTTTATCTCTCTATTCTTAGTCAGAAAATGGTTAAAAATGAAGGAGAGGGGTGTTTTATTGAACATGGGGGTTGGGTTTTAAAATTAGAAATTAGGAGCCCCGACACGGAATGCGGTCAGGAATGCGATCGCATTCCTGACATGCGGTCCGCAGACCAGTCGCAGAATGGCCCTAAAGATGGGTCAAAACTAAAAACACACTGTGCAAGTATGCGACCACTATGCGGTCCGCATACACATTATGCGATCGCATAGTGCGTCGCATAACCTCCCTCACCAAAAACCAATGGGCAAGAATGCGACAACTATGCGGTCCGCATATCCAGAATGCGATCGCATTCTGGACCGCATAGTTGTCCTTAATTTGGGCTGAAGTCTGCCCAGGTATGCGACCATTATGCGGTCCGCATACACGTTATGCGATCTCATAGTGCATCGCATAACAACACAATTTCTGGAAAATTTTATCCCGGGGTACTTTTAACTCAAAATAAGTCCATGTTAAGAATTCCCACAGTTATACAACACGAGGACCAATTTGGGCATTATTTTAGACATGAAATTTCACGGGTCTTTACATCCTGCCCCACTTAGAATCATTCGTCCTCGAATGAGGATTGGTAAATCATTCAGTTTGGAAAACATATTATGCCAACCCCCAAATTTTTCACTAACTTCGACATTTTCAGAAAATTTTGCCAGAGTTTCCTCTGCAATTAGGCCTATCTACATGTCAGAGAGCCCCCGAAAACACATTCCAATTTAATTCTACATAATGTAGTTATTATAACAACTTGTATATAACCTTGTTACCTCAACAACTTGCATATAGTCAATTGCTTCCACATGCCATGTATATACTTCAGTAAAATCATTACCAATCTACACTTCTATTAATCTTTTAACCATCACATAAGTTTCACTTACTCTAACCATTTGCACACATTTCAGTTATCCCATCAAGTCATACATAGTTCAATTTCTTCAACCTGCATATACATAATTTAGTCAACACCACAACGTGCATATCATCTAACTACCACATGAATTGCACAAAATTTTTGCTTGCTACAGAGAGTTGGTCATTACTCAAATAATCACAACATGCACAAATATGGCACAATTTGGGATGTTACAATAACAAGGAAATCACGAGGGTGGGACAAGACCAAACACAAGGGTGAATTCACCTAGAGATGGCGATTCTCACGATCACTACTAGACATGTTCAAACAATTGGGGATATTTTTCTTTTATTTCATTTTCCGCTTCCCACGTGGCTTCCTTGAATCGTTGACTTCGCCACAACACTTTAACAGAAGCAGATTCTTTGTTTCTCAATCTACGGACTTGCCTATCAAGAATAGCAATCGGAACTTCTTCATATGACAATTCTTCACTAACCTAGTGGTCTCAACTGGCACGATGGCGGAAGGATCTCCAATTACCTTCTTCAACATAGACACGTGGAATACCGGGTGCACTAATGACATTTCAGGGGGCAATTCCACCCTATACGCGACTTGCCCTACCCTTTGAGCGATCCGATACGGCCCGACATACCTTGGGATCAATTTCCCTTTCTTTCCAAACCGCATGACTCCCTTCATGGGAGACACCTTCAAGAATACCCAATCATCTACTTTAAACTCTAAATCTCTACGACGAACATCCGCATAGGATTTCTGACGACTCTGAGCAGTTTTCATCCTTTCCTGAATGACTCTAACTTTTTCCATAGCTTGGTGCACAAGATCTGGCTCTATCAATTCTGCCTCACCAACCTCAAACCATCCGATCTGAGATCTACATCTCCTTCCGTACAGTGCCTCAAATGGGGCCATCTGAATACTGGCATGGAAGCTGTTATTGTAAGCAGTTTCTATAAGCGGCAAGTGATCATCTCAGCTACCCTTGAAATCCAAAACACAAGCCCGCAACATATCCTCAAGCGTCTGAATAGTTCGCTCCGCTTGACCGTCTGTCTGTGGGTGGAAAGCTGTGTTGAGATTTACCTGAGTACCCAAACCTTGCTGAAATTTCCTCTAAAAGTTAGCTGTGAACTGGGCCCCTCGATCCGAGATAATAGAAACTGGGGGTTGGATTTTCAGGCCTTAGAAGGGCAGCTAGTGAGGTTGGATTTTCTAGAGCCTTCTCGGATATTAGCAAGCATGGATTCCCGATCTTCTCTTTATGATCGAATTAGAGCTCGCCAGTATGATGACCGACACTTGTTAGTTCCTTAGGACATGGTCCATCGAGGTGATGCCAGAGATGTGACTATTGGTGATGACGGTGTTATGAGGATGCAGGGCCGTATTTGTGTGCCCAATGTGGATGGTCTTCTAGAGTTGATATTAGCAGAGGCACATAGCTCGCGGTATTTCATTCACCCGGGTGCCGCGAAGATGTATCAGGATCTGAGACAACAGTATTGGTGGAGGCGAATGAAGAGAGATATTGTTGAGTATGTAGCACGGTGTCTCAACTGCCATCATGTGAAGTATGAGAACCAGAGACCCGGTGGATTACTTCATAGGTTAGAAATTCCTGAGTGGAAGTGGAAGCGGATCGCTATGGACTTTGTAGTTGGGCTTTCACAGACTTTGAGGGGTTTTGATACTATTGGGTCATTGTGGATCGGCTGACCAAGTCCGCACATTTCATTCCGGTTGGTACTACTTATACTTCGGATAAGTTAGCTGGTATCTACATCAGGGAGATTGTCCGATTGCATGGAGTTCTGGTTTCTATCATTTCTGACAGAGGTACTCAGTTCACATCTCAGATTTGGAGGGCTGTGCAGAGAGGTATAAGTACTCAGGTGGAGTTGAGCACCGCATTTCATCCTCCGACCGACGGGAAGTCAGAGCGGGCTATTCAGATTTTAGAGGACATGTTGCGTGCCTATGTGATTGATTTTGGTGGGTCATGGGAGCAGTTTTTGCAACTAGCGGAGTTTGCATACAATAACAACTATCAGTCCAGTATTCAGATGGGGCCGTATGAGGCTTTATATGGTAGGAGGTGTAGATCTCCGGTTGGTTGGTTCAAGCCCGGTGAGGCTAGGCTATTAGGCCCAAACTTGGTTCAGGATGCGTTGGAGAAGGTGAAGTTTATTCAGGAGCGACTTCGCACGACGCAGTCTAGGCAGAAGAGTTATGCAGACCGAAAGGTTCAGGATATGACATATATGGATGGTGACAAGGTACTGCTGAAGGTGGCACCCATGAAGGGTGTTATGAGGTTCGGGAAGAGGGGAAAGCTGAGTCCCCGGTTTATTGGCCCTTTTGAGGTGCTTGAGAAGGTTGGGGAGGTGGCTTACAGACTTGCCTTGCCCCCCCAGCTTGTCGAGTGTTCATCCATTATTCCATGTGTCGATGCTCCGGAAGTATGTCAGTGACCCGTCTCATGTTTTGGACTTCAGCACAGTTCAGCTCGAGGATGATATGTCATATGAGGTTGAGCGAGTGGCTATGCGAGGTCAAAAAGTTGAGGTCCAAGGATATAGCTTCGGTGAAGGTTTAGTGGAGAGGTCAGCCAGTGGGGGAGGCTACTTGGGAGATCGAGCGGGAGATGTGGAGTAGATATCCTCACTTGTTTGAGACTCCAGGTATGTTTCTGGACCCGTTCGAGGACGAACGTTTGTTTAAGAGGGGGAGAATGTAACGACCCGACCGGTCGTTCCATAGAAATTTCATTTCTTTCACTGTTTTTGCCTTGTCATAGCTGGGTTATACTGTTCATGATGTGTTAGAGTTGGTTAGCTCGGGTTCGGAGGGGTCATAAAAGGAATTGAGAAACTTAGTCTCTAAAAGGAGCTTTAGAGTTGGGAAAGTCAACTAAGAGTTGACTTATTGGTAAACGACATCGGAATGCGGATTTTATGGCCCATATAGATTTGTTAGGTGATTTGGGACTTAGGAGTGCATCCGGAATAATTTTGTGAGATCCGATGTAGAATTAGGCTTGAATTGGCGAAAGTTAGTTTTTGGCGATTTTTGGTGAGCAGTGAAAAATAGCCTATCGGGGTTGGAATGGAATTCCGATAGTTCGAACATGTTTGTAATGTCATTTTGGATATGTCTGCAAAATTTCAGGTCAATCGGAGTTGTTTTGGGTAGTTTCGGCATCATTGGTAGAATTTAGAAATTTGGAAGTTCATAGGCTTGAATTCGATGGGTTTTTGGGAGTTTTGATGTTGTTTTTGATGTTTTGAAGGCTCGACTAAGTTTGAATGATCATTTAGGATGTGTTGGTATATTTGGTTGAGGTCCCGAGGGCCTCGGGTGTATTTTGGGTGGTTAACGGACCAACTTTTGGCTTGAAAACTTGGCAGATTTTGTTGGTTTGAAGTTTTGGTTCCTTCTACGCGATCGCGGGCGGAAGTTTGCGATCACGTAGGTCTAGCTGGGAAGGGCTGAGTTTTGTTCATCGCGATCGCGTGAAGGAGGTCGCGATCGCGTGAGTTGAGTAGATTGTGCAGTGCGATCGCATGGAGGAGTCCGCGACGCGTAAGGTTGAAGGGCGCGTGAGGAAAGGGTCCAGTTGCTCTTCGCGATCGCGTGGGATGGTTCGCGATCACGTGGGATGGTTCGCGATCGCGTGAGTTTAAGTCAAGGTGTAACGCGATTGCGTAGAGTAAATAATTGAGGTTGCAGGGTTGTTCTCCGCGATCGCGACTGGATGTCTGCGATCGCATAGAAGAAATCACTGGGCAGAAAAGTTTAAGTTCAAAAACGAGGGTTTTGAGCCATATTTCAAAACACCATTAGAGAGCTCGGGAGAAGGAGGTTTTTGGAGAGATTTTCAGTGGGAATCTTGTGGTAAGTGTTCTTCAATCACTTTTAGTATAGTTTCACGAATTAGTATTGATTTTTACCATGTAAATTGAGGAATCAAAGTGGAAATTGGGGAAGAATGGGAAGAAACGTTTGGAAATTCTTTTGATGATTTGAATGGGCATTTGATGTCGTATTTTGATAAATTTTATATGGGTAGACTCGGGGAAGGACAAGGATTCCAGTTTTGTAAATCTTATTGAATTCCAAAATGTGGGCCCGAGGGTCGGGTTTTGACCAATTTCGGGATTTTGAGTATTTTTGATAAATTTTGATTGGGTTCCATTCTTTGGCATATTATAACGATATGAATCTGATTGTTGGTAGATTTGGATCACTCGGAGGCCGAATTTAGAGGCAAGGACACTGCGGAGTAGTATTTTAGCCGGTTTTGAGGTAAGTAACGCTTCCAAACTTGGAACTGAGGGTTCGAAACATCAAATTATCTGATATTTGTTGTTAATTAAGGTGAAGCACTTTCCAAGTGAGGGGCATGTGGGCGTACACCGAATGTAGACCCGTTCGAGGACGAACGTTTATTTAAGAGGGGGGAGAATGTAACAATCCGGTCGATCAATCCGTAGAAATTTCATTTTTTCACTATTTTTGCCTTGTCATAGCTGGGTTATACTGTTCATTATGTGTTAGAATCGGTTAGCTCAAGTTCGGAGGGGTCATAGAAGAAATTGAGACACTTAGTCTCTAAAAATAGCTTTAGAGTTGAGAAAGTCAACTGAGAGTTGACTTATTGGTAAACGACCTCGGAATGCGGATTTTATGAATCGGATAGCTTCGTTAGGTTATTTGGGACTTAGGAGTGCATCCGGAATAGTTTTGTGATGTCCGGTGTAGAATTAGGCTTGAATTGGCGAAAGTTAGTTTTTGGCGATTTTCAGTCGGCAGTAGAAAATAGTCTATCGGGGTCGGAATGGAATTTCGATAGTTGGAACAGGTTCGTAATGTCATTTTGGATATGTATGCAAAATGTCAGGTCAATCGGAGTTGTTTTGGGTAGTTTCGGCATCGTTGGTAGAATTTAGAAATTTGGAAGTTCATAGGCTTGAAATCGATGGGTTTTTGGGAGTTTTGATGTTTCGAAGGCTCGACTAAGTTTTAATGATCATTTAGGATGTGTTCGTATATTTGGTTGAGGTCCCGAGGGCGTCGGGTGTGTTTCGGGTGGTTAACAGACCAACTTTTGGCTTGAAAACTTGGCAGATTTTGCTGGTGTGAAGTTCTGGTTTCCTTCTATGCGATCGCGGGAGGAAATTGCGATCGCGTAGGTCTAGCTGGGAAGGGCAGAGTTTTGTTCATCGCGATCGCATGAAGGAGGTCGCGGTCGCGTGAATTGAGTAGATTGTGCAGTGCGATCGCGTGGAGGAGTCCGCGATCGCGTAAGGTTGAAGGGCGCATGAGGAATGGGTCCAGTTGCTCTTTGCGATTGCGTGGGATGGTTCGCGATCGCGTGAGTTTAAGTTGAGGTGTATCGCGATCGCATGGAAGCATTCGCGATCGCGTAGGGTAAATAATTGAGGCTGCAAAGTTGTTCTCCGCGATCGCGACTGGATGTCTGCGATCGCATAGAAGAAATCATTGGGCAGAAAAGTTTAAGTTCAAAAACGAGTGTTTTGAGCCATATTTCAAAACACCATTAGAGAGCTCGGGAGAAGGAGGTTTTTGGAGATATTTTCAGTGGGAATCTTGTGGTAAGTGTTCTTCAATCACTTTTAGTCTAATTTCACGAATTAGTATTGATTTTTATAATGTAAATTGAGGAAGCAAAGTGGAAATTGGGGAAGAAAAGTTTGGAAATTCTTTTGATGATTTGAATGGGCATTTGAGGCCGGATTTTGATAAATTTGATTTGGGTATACTCGGGGAAGGACAAGGATTCCAGTTTTATTAATTTTATCAAATTCCGAGACGTGGGCCCGGGGGTCGGGTTTTTACCAATTTCGGAATTTTTGAGTATTTTTGATAAATTTTGATTGGGTTCCATTCCTTGGCATATTATAATGATATAAATCTGATTATTGGTATATTTGGAGCACTCGGAGGCCGAATTTAGAGGCAAGGGCACTGTGGAGTAGTATTTTAGCCGGTTTTGAGGTAAGTAACGCTTCCAAACTTGGAACTGAGGGTTCGGAACCCCAAATTATTTGATTTGATCTTAATTAAGGTGGCGCACTTGACAAGTGATGGGCATGTGGGCGTACACCAAATGTTTGTGGCCTGGCTCACCCCATGGCACTGCCTAACTGTCATTTCAGGTCGATGCTTGTACTGTGAATGTTGAAATCACTTTGAACATACTAGAAATCATGTTAGATATAAATGCTAAGGCTTCACGCCCAATGTGTTCCGATCGGGTTGGTCAATTGTCGCTGTCTCTATCTGTGGTTATTCACTATTATGCATTCAGTCCTGTTATAACATATGTTCCATGCCCCAGTCTCAGAAATTGCTAGTTTATTTCTATATTATCATTGCTTTGGGCTGATTTTTTAATATTCGAGGGCATTGTGAGTGAGACTGGAAAGTATTGGCTGAGTGAGGCATAGAGCCTGGTTTTGAGACAGTTATGAGGTCGGACTGCAAACTGCAGCGATCCTTGAATCATGCCTTCGTTGGCTTGATATGGCGCTTGGGCTTATAGGAGCCCCTCCGGAGTCTTTACACCCCCAGTGAGCGCACATATATTGAGGGATGGATCTTCCCTGGACATGGATCTTGTCCGAGTGATATGTTCCGGAAATGGATCTTCTCTGTGGGGATGGATTGGCCTTTTTCCTCAGTATTAGGTGACTGTGTCACTTGTGTTATCTATAATACGGGATGGATTTTCCCTGGGTCTGAAGGCCAATTCTAGTACTGAGTGGACGACCTTGTGAGAATTTGGGTTACCATGTACCTTCTATTTTTGTCACTGATGATCATATACTGGCATGTAGGTTGTACATATACGATTGATGCATTTCATTATTTTATCCGTTATAGTACTATCATGCTCAAGTTTATACACTGATATTCATAACTACCGGAGGTTTGGTCCGCCACTACCTCTCAACCCATAGTTTGGTTTCGTTACTACTGAGTTGGTGTACTCACGTTAACCCCTGCACCTTGTGTGTAGATCCAGGTACATCAGGACATGGCTCTGGTCATTGAGTAGCTGACAGTTTCCATCAGAGTTGTCGAGGTAGCAGCTGGCGACCGTGATCTCGTCATCTCTTTCCTATTCTACCTGTCGTATCTACTTTTCAGACTATGTTGGTCATTCCTAGTTCATTTATATTATGTATTAGCAGCTCATGACTGTGTGACACCGGATCCGGGATTTGTAGGATTTGAGTTTTGTTTTTCACAAATAGTTCCAACCTCAAATTTCTCATTGTTATTATTTTCAGACTTACTAATAAAGGTATTTCACTAGTAATTGGACCTAGTTTAGAAGTAAAAGGGGTGGCTGGCCTGGTTCCACGACAGGTGCCATCACGACTCGGTAAATAGGTCGTGAAAACAATGATATAACTTTAAGGAGAAATTTGTGGAAGGATATAGAAGAAATATACAAGCAAAATCAGGGACCATGGGCAGTGATGAGGGACTTATTGTCACGACCCAAATTCCTACTCAGGTCGTGATGGCGCCCAACACCGGAGTCACGCAAGCCAACATTAGTTACTAGCGAAATCACTTAAACAAACGAGGTGTTTAAATACTTATCCAGTTTTAATTTAAGCAGTCCTTAAATGAAAGTGAGGAAGTGAGGCAATGTAATCTAAAGTAACAAAAACAAAACGTCAGCCAACATAAAACAGAGTAGCATAATACTAGTGAATCAACTACGTGTGCCAAGACCTAGTGTCACAAGTCCACAGGCGGCTAGTGGAATATACAAAAATACACAAAATAGATGTACAACTGTCTGGAAGGGTAGACAGGATATTCAAAAAAAATGGAAACTCCACAGTGCTGCTGGGGAAAACGCCAGGAAGAGCAGCTCACAGTGTAGTCAAATCCCGGTAGTACTCTCAGCGACAAACACCCGAATGGTGACTAGGTGCAACAACCTCAGAACCTGTACAATTAAGTACAGATGTGTAGCATGAGTACATATAAACAAATATGTATCCAGTGAGTATCACGTCTAAACACGAAGAAGTAGTGACGAGAAGTAGACGTGATACTTACTAGGGTCAATAACCAATAATATGATTACATAAAGCTAGACAAGAAGAGTAGTAATGAAAATCCCTAAGGCATGAAGCTATCAATTATATAAAACTGTAATTTATCATCATGAGTCATATAGTAATTATCACAAAAGTCTCAAGTTCCCCTTACACGTGGGGTAATTTATTTAATAATAACAAGACTCTCAGTCAAATACATAGCACATATATGCCGAAGCGTACGACCGAAGGGATGCGAAAATAAATGTGCACTGCCGAGGGTCGAGCGGCACGAACCATAGATGCATCCATTACCTCGCTCGCGAATCGATCATGCGATGCGGTTGACATAAATATAGGGTTACCTCGCTCGCGAATCATACATACGACACGGGTGCTCGTAGACATACACAAAATTTATCAGGCAATTCAGGAACTTATCATGGATTATTCTTGCATTCAGAGATTTATGAACTTAAACTTACACATAGCTTCCTAAATACTCATGTAAATTTCAAGGATAATAAGCAAATAGGAACACATGTATAGATACAGGTATGGCAAATAAAGGCATGCTTGTGAAATCCTAAATTCTACCCGACGCAACAGAGTAGTAGCTACGCACGAACTC
Organism: Nicotiana undulata; assembly: GCA_005239495.1. Taxonomy (NCBI): domain Eukaryota; kingdom Viridiplantae; phylum Streptophyta; class Magnoliopsida; order Solanales; family Solanaceae; genus Nicotiana; species Nicotiana undulata. The sequence continues at coordinate 58,603 of ML271573.1, read as the reverse complement.
TCGTCACTTTGCGCGTACATAGCCCCCGCAGATAAGGACAATTCAATCATTTACATTTACTTATGGGGACAATATCCTCTTACAAGGTTGGAAAGGAGACTCACCTCGCGTAGAATCTACTTCCTAGCCAAGAACGCGCCCGAAACTCCAAACTTTACACCCGAGGACTCAAAACTAGTCAAATGATATATAAATATGTCAATGCATGCTCAAGGTATGGAAATTCTCCTACTTATTTAGTAAATTCACTATTCTTGAAGAAATCCCAAAATACACCCCCGGGCCCACATGCTCGGATTGCAAAAATTTTCGAAGATAACACTCATCCATAGCCTAAGGATCATTAATATGTAATTTTTATATGATTTCATGGTAGGAAAGTGGTGAAATTCTCTAAAGTTCATCAACCCTAGGTTTTCACTCTATCCCCTATGATTTCCACTATTTAGATGTTAATCTACCTAAGTTTTGGTGTAATAATCTAACATTTAAATAGAATTTACTTACCTTTTAGTATCTAGGTTATGGAGAGTTCTTCCCAAGATCTCAAGTCTTCAATGGAGGTGTAAAATGGAAAGAATTAAGGAAATCTCGTGTTTAAGTGAAGGTGCACTGCGTGACCTACAGGGGTTCCGCACCTGCGGCTCGAGGACCGCACCTGCGGTCTCGCGCCTGCGAGCTGGGGCTCGCACCTGCGGAGTTGGACGAGAATGACTGGGCCCGCAACTGCGGTTCCGCTCCTGCGGAATTAAATCCGCACCTGCGGAATTCCCGCACTTGTGAGGCTGGGACCGCAGGAGCGGTCCCGCACCTGCGGCTGGGCAACCGCACCTGTGGTCACACCAAATCAGGTGCACCAGCTGCATTTTCAGCTGGTTTTTGGCCTCGTGTGGTGTCCGGGAGGCACCTGGGCCCACTCGAGCCCCTGCCCAATTATACCAACAAGTCCTAAATCATAATACGGACTCGCTCGAGCCTTCGGAACACCCGAAACAACGCTAAATCTCAAAATCACCCCTCAAAACCCCTAGGATCAACTTAAGAATTTCTAAGTTTTTGAATTTGGTTTCAATGCGCCGAACCGACCTATATTACTCGGAATGACACCAAATTTTGCAGGCAAGTCATGAATGACATAATGGAACTATTCCCAGTCTCAAAATTCCGTTCGGACCTCGATAACATAAAATAACGTTCCAAACCAAATTTCAAGCTTAAGGAAACTCTATTTCGCTATTTGGCATCGAAACACTCCCGGGTCATCCAAAACCCATTCCGGACATACGTACAAGTCCGAAATCATCATACGAAGCTATTGGAATCGTCGGAACTCGATTACGAGGTCGTTTACTCAAAATGTTGATCGAAGCCAAACTTGGCTTTAAAAGCCAACCTTAAGGAACCAAGTGTTCCCATGCTATTCGAAACACTTCTAAATCCCGAACCACCCGTCCCCGCAAGTCACAAATCACGATAAGCTGCTATGCAAAATGACTGGTTGGGTCATTACATTCTCCACCTCTTAAACAAATGTTCGTCCTCGAACGAGTCTAGAATCATACCTGAATTGCTGAATAAGTGTGGATATCTGCTCCGCATGTCCTCCTCGGACTCCCAAGTCGCTTCCTCGACCGGATGGCCCCGCCACTGGACCTTTACAGTAGAAATTCTCTTAGATCTCAACTGGCGGTCCTGCCTATCAATAATAGCAATTGGCTCCTCCTCGTAGCCCAACCTCTCATCCAACTGAATAGTACTGAAATCAACAACGTGAGAGAAGTCGGCGTGGTATCTCCGGAGCATGGATACATGGAATACCGGATGGACTCCTGATAAGCTGGGAGGTAGAGAAAGCTCATAAGCAACCTCTCCAACTCGCCTCAACACCTCGAAGGGACCTATGAACCTCGGGCTCAGCTTGCTCTTCTTCCTGAATCTCATATACCCTTCATCGGCGAAACCTTCAGCAAAACCTTATCTCCTTCCATAAATGACACATCACGTGCCCTTTGATCCGCGTAGCTCTTCTGTCTGGACTGTGCTGTGCGGAGCCTCTTCTGAATTAACTTCACCTTCTCTAACGCATCTCTCACCAGGTGGATACCATATAACTCAGCCTCACTAGGCTCATACCACCTGATGGGAGAACGACATTGCCGACCATATAAAGCCTCAAATGGAGCCATCTCGATGCTGGACTGATAACTATTATTGTAAGCAAACTCGGACAAAGGCAAGAACTGGTCCCACTGGCCTCCAAAGTCAAGCACACATGCTCTAAGAATGTCCTCTAATATCTAAACTGTACACTCCGACTGACCATCAGTCTGTGGATGAAATGCTGTGTTGAGATCTATCTGAGTACCCATCTCTTTGTACAATGCTCTCCAGAAGTGCGAGGTGAACTGAGGACCTCGATCTGATATGATGGACACCGGTACACCGTGCAACCGGACTATCTCTCGAATATAGATCTGAGATAACCTCTCAGAAGTATAAGTAGTAGCCACATGGATGAAATGCGCCGACTTGGTCAATCTATCCACAATAACCCAAACCGCGTCAACCTTCTGCATTGTCCGAGGAAACTCAACCACGAAGTCCGTATTAATGCGCTCCCACTTCCACTTCCACTCAGGAATGGGCATCTGCTGAAGTAGGCACCCTGGCGTCTGGTGCTCATATTTAACATGCTGGCAATTAAGACACCTAGCCACATACTCCACAATGTCCCTCTTCATCCGCCTCCACCAGAAATGCTACTTCAAATCACGATACATCTTCGTAGCATCAGGATGAACAGAATACCACGAACTGTGTGCCTCCTCAAGAATCCTCTGCCTCAAGCCATCAACATTTGGAACAGACAAACGATTCTGAAGTCTCAGAACACCATCCTCGCCAATAGTAACCTCCTTGGAACCACCTTGAACCACTGTCTCCCGTAGTTCTGCCAAACACGGGTCATCATACTGTCAAGCCTTAATCTCCCCCAATAATGAAGACTGAGCACCCACATAAGCTAGAACTCGACGAGGCTCTGAAAGCTCTAATCTCACCAAGCGATTGGCCAAGGACTGAATGTCCAGGGCTAGCGGTCTCTCCTCTGTTGCAATATAGGCCAAGCTACCCATAATCTCCGCCTTCCTACTCAAAGCATCTGCTACTACATTCGCCTTGCTCGGATGATAGAGAATGGTGATGTCATAATCCTTTAGTAACTCAAGCCACCTGCGCTGCCTCAAATTAATATCCCTCTGCTTGAACAAGTGCTGCAAGCTGCGGTGGTCTGTATAAACCTCACAAGACACCCCATATAAGTAATGCCTCCAAATCTTAAGAGCATGAACAATCGCCGCCAACTCCAAATCGTGTACAAGGTAATTATTCTCATGAACCTTCAGCTTGCGCGAGGCATAAGCAATAACTCTCCCTTCCTACATCAATACACACCCCAAGCCAATGCGTGAAGCGTCTCAATACACCGTATACATCCCCGAACCGGAAGGCAATACTAGAACTGATGCTGAAGTCAATGCAGCCTTGAGCTTCTGAAAGCTCGCTTCACACTCGTCAGACCATCGAAATGGAGCATTCTTCTAAGTCAATCTAGTCAATGGGGCTGCAATGGATGAAAAGCCCTCCACAAATCGCCGGTAGTAGCCTCCTAGGCCCAAGAAATTCCTGATCTCTGTCGCTGAAGTAGGACGTGGCCAACTCTGAACTGCCTCAATCTTCTTCGGATCAACCTTGACACCCTCTCCAGATACCACATGCCCCAAAAATGCCACGGAGTCCAACCAAAACTCACACTTGGTGAACTTATCATATAACTTCTGTTCTCGCAAGGTCTGGAGCATAACTCTCAAATGATGCTCGTGCTCTCCCATGTTACGTGAGTAAATCAAAATGTCATCAATGAAGACGATGAAAAAGGAATCAATATACGGCCTGAACACCCTATTCATCAAGTCAATAAATGCTGTTGGGGCATTAGTCAAACCGAAGGATATCACTAGGAACTCATAATGGCCATATCTCGTACGAAAAGCAGGCTTCAGAACATCCGAAGCCCGAATCTTCAGCTGATGATACCCCGATCTCAAGTCAATTTTTGAAAATACCCTGGCACCCTGCAGCTGGTCAAACAAATCATCGATGTGCGGTAATGGATACTTGTTCTTAATAGTTACCTTGTTCAACTAGCGGTAATTGATGCACATCCGCATAGACCCATCTTTCTTCTTTACGAATAGAACTGGAGCACCCCACGACGACACGACACACTCAGTCTGATAAACCCCTTAGCCAACAACTCCTCAAGCTTCTCCTTAAACTCCTTCAACTCCTTTGGAGCCATACGGTATGGGGGAATACAAATAGGCTGAGTGCCTGGAGCTACATCAATACAAAAATTGATATCTCGATCTAGAGGCATGCCCGGAAGGTCTGAAGGAAAGACATCTGCAAACTCTCGAACAACTGGCACTGGATCAATCGTCGGAAGCTCGGCGGTGGTGTCTCGCACATAAGCAATATATGCCAAACAACCCTTCTCGACCATATGTCGAGCCTTCAGGAAGGAAATAACTCTACTGGTCGCACTAATTGAGGAACCTCTCCATTCTAGCCTAGGCAACTCGGGCATGGCCAAAGTAACCGTCTTGGCATGGAAATACAATATGGCATGATGAGGAGATAGCCAATCCATGCCCAGGATAATCTCGAAAACAACCATGTCGAGCAATAGAAGGTCTGCTCTAGTCTCGAACCCACAAAAGGTGATCACACAAGACCGATAGGCCCAGTCTACCACCACATAATTGCCCACAGGAGTGGACACATAGGAGAATCCGAGGACTCGCAAGGAACATCCAGAAAACAAGCAAATGAAGCTGACACATAAGAATAAGTGGATCTTGGATCAAATAGCACTGATGCCTCCCTACGACATACTGAAATAGTACCTGTGATCGCGGCGTCCGAGGCCAATGCATCTGCTCGGGCCGGAATAACATAGAATCTGGCTGGAGTACCTGAAGACTGACCTCCGCTGAATGGAATAAGAGCTAGCTGGGCTCCCCCCGACTGGCCTCCACCTCTGGGACGACCTCTACCAGCCTGTCCTCCACCTCTGGGTGGACGGAGCGCCAGTGCTGAGTATGTAGGCTAATAACTCTGTTGAACAGCCTTGCCCCAAAGTCTGGGACAAGTCCTCCTCATATGGACCGAATCCCCACACTCATAGCATCTCGCTGGAGGCATGGCCTGCTGCCCTGAAGAAGAAGAAGAAGAACCCTGAATAGCTGGGGAACGGTGAGAAACCTCTGGCATAACACTGAAGTAAGGACTGGGAGAACCCTGATGACCTGAATACCCGCCGGAGGAACCCTGAATGGATGGTGGGCGGTAAGAACTCTCCGGCATGGCACTGAAGTAAGGCCTCACTGGAACACCACGGGGAGGTGGTGGAGGAGCTGAGTATAAAGGCCTGCTAGGCTGGCCTCTGCTGAACTGACCCCTGCCCCTGCCTAGGGCGCCTCTGAAATCTCCCGAAAATCTAGCCCTCTTATCCTGCTGACCCTGCTTTTTGCCCCTCGATCAGTAACCCTCGATCCGGCGAGCTATCTCGACCACAAGCTGATAAGGAGTACCCATCTCCACCTTTCGGGCCATGTTGGCCCTAATACCTGAGTGCAACCCAGCTACATATCTCCACACTCTCTCAGCATCCGTCGGAAGAATCATGAGGGCATGGCGGGACAACTCTAAAAACATGGACTCGTAATCCGTCACTGTCATTTGTCCCTGCTCCAGCTGCCCAAACTGATACCGCAGCTCTTCCCTCTCAGAGGGTAGAATATACCTGTCCAGGAACAGCTGAGTGAATTGCTCCCATGAGAGAGGAAGGGAACTTGCGGGCCTACCCAGGATGAATGATTGCCACCATCTGCGGGCCCTGCCCTCTAGCTGAAAAGTAGTGAAATCAACTCCGCGGGACTCCAAAATCTTCATGTTGTGCAGTCTGTCCCTGCACCTATCAATAAAGTCCTGGGCATCCTCGCCCCTCTCACCTCCAAAGACAGGAGGGTGCAATCGAGTCCATCTATCAAGTAACTTCTGCGGATCGCCGTCCGCAGCTGGTCTAAGCTCAGGTGCTACTGCTGGCTGTGCTCCACCCGCGAGCAGAGTACCCGGAGTCTGATATACTGCCGCTGCATGACCTGCGGCCTGGGTGGTAGGGGTATGAAATCCCTCTCCCACCTGAGATGTAGCAGGATCCGATGGAAATAAACCAGCCTGAGTCATAGTATCCATGAACCACATCATACGGCCCATGACCTCCTGGAAGCCCGGTGCGGTTGTGAAATCCATTAGAGCTGGATCTGCTGGGGGCACCTCACCCCGCTCCTCAGGGATAGGATCCTCTGGGGGTACTAATGGGGTAACTCTGGGACGCCTTCATCCCCTACCTCGGGTCGGTGCCCTCCCCCGGCCTCTGTCACGGCCTGGGACTACGGGGGTAGTGGCATCTCCCGAGCCTGGAATATCAGCTGCACGAGTCCTCACCATTTGTGAGAGAATAGAAGAGTGATATTTAGTAAGACCATCGACTGCACGATAGAATAAGAATAAAGAGAGATTTTCCTAACACCCTGTAGCCTCCCGAAGATAAATACAGACGTCTCTGTATCGATCCGCAAGACTCTACTAGGTTTGCCTGTGACTTGTGAGACCTACGTGAACCTAAAGCTCTGATACCATGTTGTCACGACCCAAATTCCTACTCAGGTCATGATGGCGCCCAACACCGGAGTCACGCAAGCCAACACTAGTTACTAGCGAAATTACTTAAACAAATGAGGTGTTTAAATACTTATCCAATTTTAATTTAAGCAGTCCTTAAATGAAAGTGAGGAATTGAGGCAATGTAATCTAAAGAAAAAAAAATGTCTGCCAGCATAATACATAGTAGTATAATCCTAGTGAGTCAACTATGTGTGCCAAGACCTAGTGTCACAAGTCCACAGGCGGCTAGTGGAATATACAAAAATACACAAAATAGATGTACAACTGTCTGGAAGGGTAGACAGGATGTTTAACAATAATGGAAACTCCACAGTGCTGCTGGGGAAAACGCACGGAAGAGAAACTCACCGTGTAGTCAAATCCCGGTAGTACTCTAAGCGACGAACACCCGAATGGTGACCAGGTGCAACAACCTCAGAACCTGTACAATTAAGTACAGAAGTGTAGCATGATTACATATAAACAAATATGTATCCAGTGAGTATCCCGTCTAAACTCGAAGAAGTAGTGACGAGAAGTAGACGTGATACTTACTAGGGTCAATAACCAATAATATGATTACATAAATCTAGACAAGAAGAATAGTCATGAAAATCACTAAGGCATGAAACTATCAATTATATAAAACTGTAATTATTCCTCATGAGTCATATAGTAATTATCACAAAAGTCTCAAGTTCCCCTTACACGTGGGGTAATTTATTTAATAATAACAAGACTCTCAGTCAAATACATAGCACATAATATGCCGAAGCGTACGGCCGAAGCGACTTGAAAATAAATGTGCACTGCCGAGGGTTGAGCTGCACGAACCATAGATGCATCCATTAGCCCGCTCGCGAATCGATCATGTGACTCAGTTGACATAAATATAGGGCTACCCCGCTCGCGAATCATACATACGACACGGGTGCTCGTAGACATACACAAAATTTATCAGGCAATTCAGGAACTTATCATAGATTATTCTTGCATTCAGAGATTTATGCACTTAAACTTACACATAGCTTCCCAAATCCTCATGTAAATTTCAAGGATAATAAGCAAATAGGAACACATGTAGAGGTACAGGTATGGCACATAAAGGCATGCTTGTAAAATCCTAAATTCTACCCGACGCAACAGAGTAGTAGCTACGCACGGAATCTCGTCACTTTGTGCGTACGTAGCCCCTGCAAATAAGGATAATTCAATCATTTACATTCACCTATGGGGAAAATTCCCTCTTACAAGGTTGGAAAGGAGACTCACCTCGCGTAGAATCTACCTCCCGGCCAAGACCGCGCCCGAAACTCCAAACTTTACACCCGAGGACTCGAAACTAGTCAAATGATATATAAATATGTCAATGCATGCTCAAGGTATGGAAATTCTCCTACTTATTTAGTAAATTCACTATTCTTGAAGAAATCCCAAAATACACCCCCCGGCCCACATGCTCGGATTCCGGAAATGTTCGAAGATAGCACTCACTCATAGCCTAAGGATCATTAATACGTAATTTTTATATGATTTCATGGTAGGAAAGTGGTGAAATTCCCTCAAGTTCATCAACCCTAGGTTTTCACTCTATCCCCTATGATTTCCACTATTTAGATGTTAATCTACCTAAGTTTTGGTGTAATAATCTAACATTTAAATAGAATTTATTTACCTCTTAGTAGCTAGGTTGTGGAGAGTTCTTCCCAAGATCTCAAGTCTTCAATGGAGGTGTAAAATGGAAAGAATGAAGGAAATCCCGTGTTTAAGTGAAAGTGCACTACCTGGCTACAGGGGTTCCGCACCTGCGGCTCGAGGACCGCACCTGCGGTCTCGTGCCTGCGAGCTGGGGCTCGCACCTGCAGAGTTGGACGGGAATGACTGGGCCCGCACCTGCGGTTCCGCTCCTACGGAATTAAATCCGCACCTGCGGAATTCCCGCACCTGCGAGGCTGGGACCGTAGGAGCGGTCCCGCACCTGCGGCTAGGCAACTGCACTTGCGCTCACACAGATCAGGTGCACCAGTTGCATTTTCAGCGTGTTTTTGGCCTCGTGTGGTGTCTGGGAGGCACCTGGGCCCACCCGAGCCCCCATCTAATTATACCAACAAGTCCTAAATCATAATACATATTCGCTAGAGCCTTCGAAACACCCGAAACAATGCTAAATCTCAAAACCCCTAGGATCAACTTAAGAATTTCTAAGTTCTTGAATTCGGTTTCAATGCGCCAAACCGACCTATACTACTCGGAATGACACCAAATTTTGCAGGCAAGTCATGAATGACATAGCGGAACTATTCCCAATCTCGGAATTCTGTTCGGACCTCGATAACATAAAATCACATTCCAAACAAAATTTCAAACTTAAGGAAACTCTATTTCGCTATTTTGCATCGAAACGCTCTCGGGTCATCCAAAACCCATTCCGGACATACGTACAAGTCCGGAATCATCATACAAAGCTACTGGAATTGTCGGAACTCGATTCTGAGGTCGTTTACTCAAAATGTTGACCGAAGTCAAACTTGGCTTTAAAAGCCAACCTTAAGGAACCAAGTGTTCCCATGATATTCGAAACACTTCTAAATCCCGAACCACCCATCCCCGCAAGTCACAAATCACGATAAGCCGCTATGAAAAGTATTATTTGGGGGATCAAGTTCCGAATACGCAAAACGACCGGTCGGGTCGTTACAACTTCAATAATGTGTTGGACACTGATGAAAAAATAGGCAGTAATATAACAGTGGCTGAAACAAAAGAGTTTAGGCAATATGTAGATACATGTTGCCTTCAAGAACTCAAATCTATTGGTGCTTTCTATACATGGAACAATAAACAGAGTGGTGCAGAAAAAGTAATGAGTAGAATTGACAGAGTATTGGTAAACTTTGACTGGCTATCGTTGTTACCTGCTTCAACAGTGCATTATATGACTGGTGGGTTGTTTGATCATAGCCCAACTATCATTAGTTGGGAAAATGGGAAGCAGAAGATTAACATATATTTCAAATACTTCAACATGTGGAGCATGGATCCAGATTTCAAAGGGAAAGTGGCTGAGAGCTGGAATACTGGAATTACTGGGACCAAAATGTACCAAATTATAGGAAAGCTGAATAGGTTGAAAAAGGTACTAAAACAACTAAATTGAACAAAATTTAGTGATATATAAGGGAAAGTAGAACAAGACAAGGTGGATCTTGAGGAATGTCAGAAGCAAATGCAACAGAATCCCCTAAGCTTTAGCCTTATTGAAGAGGACATAAACTGGCAAGAAGCTACAGAAGATACAAGGAAGCAAGAGATCGATTCCTAAGGTAGAAAAGTAAAGTACAATGGTTGAAACAAGGTGACCAAAATAATGAGTACTTTCATAGCTACATGAAGGCAAGAAGGAATACTAACAGAATATTATCAATTAAGGACTCAATGGGCAACATGGTGACAAATATAGAAGGGATAACATATGCCTTTGTGGAATTCTATTCAGGCCTACTAGGATCTAATACAGCCAATAGAGATCATGTTTGCAGCACATTGGTAAGGAAAGGTAAGGTGGTAACAAAGGAACAAAGACAACTATTGACAGAAGATTTTACAGAGAAGGAAGTCAAACAAGCACTATGGCAAATAGATGGAGAAAAAGCTCTTGGCCCAGATGGGTATGGGAGTAAATTTTTTAAAGACAGGTGACAAATAACTGGTAAAGACCTCTAGGAGGCAATACTGGAGTTCTTTGCAACATGGAAACTGCTGAAAACAATCAATAGAACAGTAATAACAGTGATTCCTAAAAGTAATCCTGTAGAGACAGTTGGGGAATATAGGCATATTGCTTGTTGCAATACAATTTACAAGGTCATATCTAAAATACTATGCAACAGGTTAAAGATCATCCTATCATAAATAATATCAGAGAACTAGAATACCTTTGTAGCAGGGAGAACAATCATGCAAAATATCCTAATATGTCAAGACTTGGTCAGGCTGTACAAGAGGAAAGCTGCAACAAAAAGTTGTTTGATTAAAATAGACCTTAAGAAGGCCTATGATTCTATAGAGTGGGAGTTTGTAGAAGAAATGTTACATGCACTTAACTTCCCTATGAAATTCATTAGGTGGATCATGGAATGCATCTCAACACCTCAATATATAGTGGCAATCAATGATGGACTTTATGGGAACATAAAAGGGAAAAGGGGTTTGAGACAAAGAGATCCCATATCTCCTTTACTATTTGTAATATGTATGGAATACTTTTCAAGGATTATGAGGCTTATGACACAGCTGGAGGGGTTCAGGTTTCATACTAAATGTAGAAGTCTGCAGCTTAACCACTTATGCTTTGCGGATGATGTACTGCTTTTCTGTAAACCGGAGTTTAATTATGTGATGCTAATGTTGAGAGGGTTACAAACATTCTCCAATTCTTCTGGACTAACAAAAAATGCAGGGAAGTCGAACATCTTTACTGTGAATATGGAAGCACAAGAAATGGCAGACCTATATGAAATAACATGGTATAGTCAGGGCAGACTTCCATTCAAATATTTAGGTGTCCCAATCTCATCAAAGAAGCTCCCTAAAATGGACTGCCAAGCACTACTAGATAAGATGGCCATCAGAATAAACAACTAGGGATCAAGGAATCTATCATATGCAGGTCAAGTGCAAATGATAAATGCAGTTTTGATGCACATTCATACATACTGGGCTTCAATTTTCATACTGCCCAAAGCAGTCCTTACAAAATATTACAGCAATGTGTAGAAACTACTTGAGGGATGGTAAGCTGGAAACAAATAGAGTGCCTTTAGTAGCTTGGGACCTTGTCTGCCGATCAAAACAGGAAGGAGGAATAGGGATAAGAGACTGTGTAGCATGGAATGAGGCTGCGATAGGAAAATATGTGTGGGATATAACTCATAAACCTGATTCACTATGGGTTAAATGGATCAACCATATCTACCTTAAAATTGTAGATTAGTGGCAGTACAATATAGCAAAGGACAACAACTGATATTGGAAATAAATCTGTCATGTTAGAGTCAAATTGGCAGAAGGCTATGTAAACAGAGGATGGCAGTCAAGTGCAGAGAAATATACTATACAGAAGGGATATGACTGGCTTAGAGGGTCTCTAGATAAATGCCAATGGGGAAGGTGGGTCTGGAGCAAAAACAAAATATGCCAAAACATAGTTTCATATGCTGGCTGACTATGCAGAAGAAGCTACTTACAAAGGATAGGCTGGGGCGCAGAGGAATGAATACTGATGGCCTATGTGTTTTATGTGGAGAGGAACAAGAAACTATGGAGCATCTATTCTATGAATGACAGTTCTCAAGAAGATGTCTAGCTATAATATTGGAGTGGATAAAAATCAAAATTACAAATGTGGAGGGACAACTATTATGGAAGAGAGTAGCAAGGAAGATGGTTGGCAAGCTGAGTAGAGAATTTGTATTCGCAGCCTTAGCATCAACTAACTACCATGTGTGGAAAGGGAGGAATGAAGCCTTATGAAAGAGTTCAGTGCCTAGACCACATAAAGTGTGTGAGCAAATCAAAGAAGAATGTAAAATTCGTATGGCAGGAGTACTCAACAAGCGGATAAAGGGAAATGATAGAAGATAGATAGAAGGAATATATAGATAAATAGAAAGGAATTGTACAACCCCTTTATATATAGTTAGAAGCATAGTTAGTTGCTTTATAGATCTTCTTTCATTGTATTCCAATCGATGTACTTGTTTGGAGATGAATAAAAAAATTTTATTCCATCGAAAAGAATATACTCGAATTTCCCTACTTATGTTCTTTCTCAACATGCTATATATATATATATATAGTGGGTAGCTCTAGAATAGTAAAGACTTTGAAGTTGACGCCGGTTGAATGATCATGTTCCGACCGAGTTAACTTCTAGGGGATGATCGTTATGAGATTGTTCTGGTTCTGAATTATTTTCTTGGTCAGATTCGACTTCTCGGAGAACTCCAACAGAAGAATCTTTAGTTGGAGTATCTTGAGCTATGGTTTTCTCAATTTCTAAGATCATATGCTTAAGGTCAGAGAATTGAGGATAGTCTTTAGCTAGATCCGAAGTTCCGTAGCAAAAGTTCTAGGGATTTCATGAGGATGGGCTCCTTCAATTTTTCACAGATTTCATATCCCATGGATATACTCCTAGAAGTTTTTCTTCCACAAGCTAGAAGGACATAAAGGACTACCATGGTTAGCCCTCCAAGGTCACTGCAAGTGGTACAAAATGTGGGATTCATCCGACGCCTATGTGCCAGCAGTGGAGAAATGGTTTCTGTCTCATCCGTAGTATCCAACAATAACAGATGCTGCCCAAATATTATTTCTACAATAAAAGTCCATTGCAAACGCACAGCTAGCCGGTTCCAGCAGCAGGCTTGACTTCATGCAGCAAATGGAATTTTTTTTTTATTCTCTGAAGAATCAAATTCCAGGTCAACAAAACTAAGCATCTTCTTCTGACAAAGAAGAAGAAGAAGAAGAAGAAGAAGAAGAAGAAGAAGAAGACCATGATCTAATTTTTCCCTGATTTAATTTTTTGAAAAAATTTATCAGAAATTACATCAGCATGACGGCGCAATGACATCACAACTGACATCATCCATGACATCGGCTAGCACTTACTCCTAATGACATCATGACATTAGAAAATACTATGTAATTTTCAAATTTTTGGCTATAAATAGTCCCCCCATATCATTTGTAAGACACACCTTACACTACCACTCCACAAAGAATTCTCTTTCTCTCTCTCTCTAGAATTGGTTAGAGCTCTCTCCCTAATATATTATAACTTTTGAACTTGTATATCAATTTTTTGCCTTTTCAATATCAATCATGTTCTTATTTACTTCAATCTTGCTTATTTTATTTATGCATTATTGTCGGTTATACCTCCTAGATTAAATTATCGCATTAGTTTACATGGTTGGCTCTGCCCCATAAATCTATTTACTTGCACTCTGATTAACTTCATTCTGCAAGTTTAGTTTTTATGTTGCTATTAGCTTCCTGTCCTTACATTTATTATTTTTTTTCTAATCTTTTAGGGGCTTCGCTTCCGGTCCCCTTGTTATCAGAGCCAAGGCTTCTGTGATATATATATATATATATATATATATATATATATATATATATATAACCATGATAAAGAGTGAGAAGTTTATGCGCAAACACGTGTATTATCAAGGGAGGATATAGTGTTTGGCCAGGGGGTTCAATTGAACTCTTAACTTTCGACACGAATTAAAAATTTATATGTAAAAATAGATTAAAACTGCAAAAAAATAATAAAATAGATATGGACCCATAACTTTAAAAATATACTGGAGATTGGAGCACCTATGTATGAACTTCCAGCATATTATATTGGAACTCCAACATATTATGCTGGAAGTTCAGTATATTATAGGGGTGTTCATCGGTCGGTACGGTACGGTATTTAGATAATTCGGTATGGTATTTTCGGTATTCGGGTTTCTAAATTGCTATACCAATACCGTACCTAATTAAATTCGGTATTGTTCGGTTTTTCACCTTTCGGTTTTGGTTTATTCGGTACGGTAACTTCGGTTTGTTCGGCTCTAAAGCAATTTTTTGAACGTAATATTTAGGGGAGAAAAATATCTTAACTAGCCGGCAAAATTAAATTATAACTAGCTAATAAAATCAATCTTTTAAATGCAACAACACTGGAAGTAAGGTTTGTCTATGGTCTGTCTAAGTTGAAGAAAGATTTGCAAATGGTGGATTCTAAACCTAAAACTAAAAGCGGAAAATAACTGAGTGTAAGCAGGTAACCAAAAAAATGGAGGAAAAAGTATGTATAGTGAAAATAAAATGTGGAAAATATTAAAAAAAAACTAAGAATAAAAGGAAGTAAAATTTTATAACTTTTATATTTATGCTAGGTATAATATGTATATTATGTAATTTAGTATGTATTTCGGTATGGTATTCGGTGTTTCGGTATTTTATTTTCAAATACCAAATACCATACCTAATACCAAATATTTTTCAAATTTATACCAAATACCAAAATACCAATTACCAAATACCAAAAATTTCGGTTTCGGTTTGGTAACGAATTATGCACAGCCCTAATATATTATGCTGGAATATTTTTTTAGAATTTGAGCAGTATTTTCGTTCAAATTTATCTTTATATGAAAAGTGGCTATTTTTCAAACCACTTGTAAATCAACTTATTTTTTAATTTATAGAAATTGAAGCACATGGGGAGCCGTATATGGATAAAATATTTCATCGAACACAAACCATGAAGTCATATTAATGTTAATAATATATAACGTCATTAATGACCAAAAATCAACTCAAATAACTCAGACCGCTGTGTATATATGAACTAGTGGTTGTCGGCCCGTGCTGAGCCCGGGTCCAATACAATAAGGTTAAGCTTTTCTTAAACATATGAGTAGTACTGCGTTTATCTATACAGTGAGACGCTTATATCGTTTATATCAATACTATGATAGCAATGCAAATTATATGTATTTACTTTAACTTTACTTTTTAGCTTCTTCCTCCAGTCTTATCTCTTCCTACTCAATTGTATAGTTATAATGTGAGTTTTGCTTTCTTATTTTTCTAATTTTCATAATCGTTTCTTCGTATAAATTATCGAAATTGGGTAATTGTTAGTCCACTATTTTATGTGTTTGTCCACAAAAAAATTGCCATTGATTATGGACTCTCCTAAATGGGGCATGCGTGTTCCTCCAGATTTTCATAATTGTTCAATTCCTCTTCCAGTTTTCTTTTTGTCGCTTCCAGTCTTCTCTCTTGCTGCTCGCTTTATGTGTTTGGTTGTATTGTTATAAGGTGAGTTTTATTTTTTTTTATTTTTTTTAATTTTTTGAATCGCTGCTAGGTAGAAAATGTTTAAATTTGATAAATTGTTGGTCCACTATTTTCTATGTTTGTCCGCAAAACACTGTGATTGATTCCGGACTCTGAAAAATAGGGCACATGTGCAAAGGAATAGTTCTTTTACTGTAACGACCCGACCGGTCGTTTTGCGTATTCGGACTCCGTTCCCTTAAATAAGACTTTCTGTAGCCGCTTATCGTGATTTGTGACTTGCGGGGACGGGTGGTTTGGAATTTGGAAGTGTTTGAAATAGTATAGGAACACTTGGTTCCTTAAGGTTGGCTTTTAAAGCCAAGTTTGACTTCGGTCAACATTTTGAGTAAACGACATAGGAATTGAGTTTCGACGATTCCAGTAGCTTCGTATGATGATTTCAAACTTGTACGTATGTCAGGAATGAGTTTTGGATGACCCGGGAGCGTTCGAGCCAAATAGCGAAAATAGAGTTTCCTTAAGTTTGAAATTTGGTTTGGAACGTGATTTTATGTTATCAAGGTCCGAACGGAATTCCGAGACCGGGAATAGTTCCGTTATGTCATTCATGACTTGCCTGCAAAATTTTGTGTCATTCTGAGTGGTATAGGTCGGTTCGGCGCATTGAAACCGAAGTCAAGAACTTAGAAATTCCTAAGTTTGATTCTAGGGGTTTTGAGGGGTGATTTTGTGATTTAGCGTTGTTTTGGGTGTTCCAAAGGCTCGAGCGAGTCCGTATTATTATTTAGGACTTGTTGGTATAATTGCATGGTGGCTCGGGTGGGCCCAGGTGCCTCCCGGACATCAAACGAAGCCAAAAACCAGCAGCTTCAGCTGCTGGTGCACCAGATATGGTGTGACCGCAGGTGCGGTTGCCCAGGTCGCAGGTGCGAGACCGCCCATGCGGTCAAGGCTCCGCTGGTGCGACCCCCAGGGGAGCTGGTCCAAACCGTAGGTGCGGACCTCCCTCCGCAGGCGCGGACCCGCTGGTGCAGGACTTCCTCCGTAGGTGCGACCCCAGGCCTCCTAGGCCACTTTCGCAGGTGCGACCTTTGGCTCGCAGGTGCGAGACCGCAGGTGCAGTCCTCGAGCCGCAGGTGCAAGATCACTGGAGGCAGTGATCTCATTTAATACGGGATTTGGCCATTTTTCACCATTTCTTCTCCTCCATTGACGATTTTGAGAGCTTTCAAGAGGGTATTCGGCCTAGCTGCTAAGAGGTAAGTAAATTCTATTTAAATGTTAGATTATTACACCAAAACTTAGGTAGATTAACATCTAATTAGTGGAAATCAAAGGGGTTAGAGTGAAAACCTAGGGTTGATGAACTTTAGGTAATTTCACCACTTTTCTACCATGAAATCATATAAACATTATATATTAATGACCCTTAGGCTATGGGTGAGTGTTATCTTCGGGCATTTCCGGAACCCGAGCATGTGGGCCCGAGGGTGCATTTTGGGGNATTGACGTATTTATATATCATTTGACTAGTTTCGAGTCCTCGGGTGTAATATTTGGAGT
The DNA here is from genome assembly GCA_005239495.1 of Nicotiana undulata. Classification (NCBI taxonomy): domain Eukaryota; kingdom Viridiplantae; phylum Streptophyta; class Magnoliopsida; order Solanales; family Solanaceae; genus Nicotiana; species Nicotiana undulata. Next base: position 41,377 of record ML271573.1, on the reverse strand, counting down.
TTCGAGCGCGTTCTTGACCGGGAAGTTGATTCTACGCGAGGTGAGTCTCCATTCCAACCTTGTAAGTGGGAATTGTCCCCATAGGTAAATGTAAACGATTGAATTTGTCCTTATTTGCAGGGGCTACGTACGCGCAAAGTGACGAGAGTCCGTGCGTAGCTACTACTCTGTTGTGTCGGGTAGAATTTAGGATTTCACAAGCATGCCTCTATGTGCCTTTCCTGCATCTTTACTTGTGTTCCTGGTTGCTTATTACCCTTGAAATTAACATGAGAATTTCGGAAGCTATGTGTAAGTTTAAGTGCTTAAATCCCCGAATTTAAGAATAATCCATGATAAATTCCTGAATTTTCTGATAATTCTGTGTATGTCTACGAGCACCCGTGTTGCATCTATAATTCGTGAGCGGGGTAGCCTTATGTTTATGTCAACCGCGTCGCATGATCGATTCGCGAGCGGGGTAATAGATGCATCTATGGTTCGTGCCGCTCGACCCTCGGCAGTGCACATTTAATTTTCTGCGTCGCTTCGGCCGCCTCGGCATATTATATGCTATGTGCTTGATTGAGAGTCTTATTATTATTCTTACCAATTCAATTGTTCTGTGGGAAAGAAACTTGTGATTTTTATTAAATATTGTTACTTGGCCCTTGCAGGTAGATCGTTATCTTTATATACTGATGCTCCATGTCTACTTGCTTTCCATAAATGTTATTCCTGTCTAGATTCATTAAATCATATTATTGATAACGACCCTAGTGAGTAACACGTCTACCTCTCGTCACTACTTCTTCGAGTTTAGACGGGATACTCACTGGGTACATATTTGTTTATATGTACTCATGCTACACTTATGTACTTAATTGTACAGGTTCTGAGGTTGTTGCACCTGATCACCATTCGGGTGTTCGTCGCTGAGAGTACTACCAGGATTTGACTACACGGTGAGCTGCTCTTCCTGGCGTTCCTCAGCGACACTGTGGAGTTTCTATTACTTTTGGGATATTTCAGTCTACCCCCTTTCAGACAGTTGTACATTCATTTTGTCTATTTGTATATTCCACTAGTCGCCTGTGGACTTGTGACACTAGGCCTTGGCACAGGTAGTTGATTCACTAGTATTATACTACTCTGTTTTATGATGGCAATGATTTTTGAGTTACCTTAAATTACATTGCCTCACTTCCTCACTTTCGCTTAAGGACTGCTTAAATTAAAACTGGATAAGTGTTTGAACATCTCATTTGTTTAAGTAATTTCGTTAATAACTAGTGTTGGCTTGCCTAACTTCGTTGTTGGGCGCCATCACGACCTGAGTAGGAATTTGGGTCGTGACAACATGGTATCAGAGCTCTTGGTTCACGTAGGTCTCACAAGTCACAAGCAAACTTAGCAGAGTCTTGTGGATCGATACAGAGACGTCTGTATTTATCTTCGCGAGGCTACAGGGTGTTAGGAAAATCTCTCTTTATTCTTATTCTATCGTGAAGTCGATGGTCTTACTAAATCTCATTCTTGTACTCTCTCACAGATGGTGAGGACCCGTGCAGCTGATATTCCAGGCCCGGGAGATGTCGCTACCCCCGTAGTCCGAGGTTGTGGCAGAGGCCGGGGGAGGGCACCGGCACGAGGTAGGGGATGGGGGCGTCCCAGAGTTACTCCATTAGCACCCCCAGAGGATCCTATCCCTGAGGAGCAGGGTGAGGTGCTCCCAGCAGATCCAGCTCCGATGGATTTTATGACTGCACCAGGCTTCCAAGAGGTCATGGGCCGTATGATGCAGTTCATGGATATTATGACTCAGGCTGGTTTATTTCCAGCGGATCCTGCTACATCTCAGGCGGGAGGGGGAGTTCAGACCCCTACCACCCAGGCCGCAGGTCATGCAACGACAGTATATCAGACTCCAGGTACTCTGCCCGCGGGTGGAGCACAGCCAGCAGTAGCACCTGAGCTTAGACCAGCCGCTGACGACGATCCGCAGAAGTTACTTGATAGATGGACTCGGTTGCACCCTCCTGTCTTCGGGGGTGAGAGGGGCGAGGATGCCCAAGATTTTATTGATAGGTGCAGGGACAAACTGCACAACATGAGGATCTTGGAGTCCCACGGAGTTGATTTCACTACTTTTCAGCTAGAGGGCAGGGCCTGCAGATGGTGGCAGTCATTCATCCTGGGTAAGCCAGCAGGTTCCCTTCCTCTCACATGAGAGCAGTTCACTCAGCTATTCCTGGACAGGTATATTCCACCCTCCAAGAGGGAAGAGCTGCGACATCAGTTCGAGCAGTTGGAGCAGGGGCAGATGACAGTGACGGATTACGAGGCCAGGTTTTCAGAGTTGTCCCGTTATGCCCTCATGATTCTTCCTAGAGAGGCTGAGAGAGTGCGGAGATTCGTAGCTGGGTTACACTCGGGTATTAGGGCCAACATGGCCCGAGAGGTGGAGATGGGTACTCCTTATCAGCTTGTGGTCGAGATAGCTCGCCGGATTGAGGGTTACCGATTGAGGGGCAGAGAGCAGGGTCAGCCGGATAAGAGAGTTAGATTTTTTGGAGATTTCCGAGGCACCCCAGGAAGGGGTAGGGGACAGTTCAGCAGAGGCCAGCCTAGCAGGCCTCCATATTCAGCTCCTCCACCACCTCCCCGTGGTAATCAAGTGAGGCCTTATTTCAGTGCCATGCCGGAGAGTTCTTACCGCCCACCAGCCATCCAGGGTTCCTCCGGCGGGTATTCAGGTCATCAGGGTTCTCCCAGTCCCTACTTCAGTGCTATGCTAGAGGTTTCTCACCGTCCCCCAGCTATTCAGGGTTCTTCTTCTTCGGGGCAGCAGGCCACACCTCTAGTATGAGGAGGACTTGTCCCAGACTTCGGGGAAAGGCTGTTCAGCAGAGTTACCAGCCCACATACTCAGCACCGACGCCTCGTCCACCCAAAGGTGGAGGACAGGCTGGTATAGGTCGTCCCAGAGGTGGAGGCCAGTCAGGGGGAGCTCAACTAGCTCCTACTCAGTTCAGCGGAGGTCAGTCTTCAGGTACTCCAGCCAGATTCTATGCTATTCCGGCCCGAGCAGATGCAGTGGCCTCAGACGCCGTGATCACAGGTGCTATTTTAGTATGTGGTAGGGAGGCGTCAGTGCTATTTGATCCAGGATATACTTATTCATATGTGTCAACCTTATTTGCTTGTTTTTTGGATGTTCCTTGCGAGTCCTTGGATTCTCCTATATATGTGTCCACTCATGTGGGCGATTCTGTGGTGTTAGACTGGGTCTATCGGTCTTGTGTGATCACCTTTTTTGGGTTCGAGAATAGAGCGGACCTTCTATTGCTTGACATGGTTGATTTTGAGATCACCCTGGGCATGGATTGGTTATCTCCTCATCATGCCATCTTGGATTGCCATGCCAAGACGATTACTTTGGCCATGCCCGAGTTGCCTAGGCTGGAATGGAGAGGTTCCTCAGTTAGTGCAGCCAGTAGAGTTATTTCCTTCCTGAAGGCTCGACATATGGTCGAGAAGGGTTGTTTGGCGTATCTTGCTTATGTGCGGGACACCACCGCCGAGTCTCCAACGATTGATTCATTGCCAGTTGTTCGAGAGTTTGCGGATATCTTTCCTTCAGACCTTCCGGGTATGCCTCCGGATCGAGATATCGATTTTCGTATTGATGTAGCTCCAGGAATTCAGCCTATTTCTATTCCCCCGTACCGTATGGCTCCGAATTAGTTCAAGGAGTTGATGGAGAAGCTTGAGGGGTTGTTATCTAAGGGGTTTATCAGGCCGAGTGTATCGCCGTGGGGTGCTCCAGTTCTATTTGTAAAGAAGAAATATGGGTCTATGCGGATGTGAATTGATTACTGCTAGTTGAACAAGGTAACTATTAAGAACAAGTATCCATTTCCGTGCATCGATGATTTGTTTGACCAGTTACAGGGTGCCAGAGTATTTTCTAAAATTGACTTGAGATCGGGGTATCATCAGCTGAAGATTCGGGCTTCGGATGTTCCGAAGACGGCTTTTCGTACGAGATATGGCCATTATGAGTTCTTGTTGTTGTCCTTTGGCTTGACTAATGCCCCGGCAGCATTTATGGACTTGATGAACAAGGTGTTCAGGTCGTATATTGATTCCTTTGTCATCGTCTTCATTGATGACATTTTGATTTGCTCACATAGCCTGGAAGAGCACGAGCAGCATTTGAGAGTTGTGCTCCAGACCTTGCAAGGACAGAAGCTATATGCTAAGTTCTCCAAGTGTGAGTTTTGGTTAGATTCCGTTGCATTCTTTGGACATGTGGTATCGGAGAGGGTATCAAGGTCGATCCTAAGAAAATTGAGGCAGTTCAGAGTTGGCCACGTCCTACTTCACCGACAAAGATCAGGAGTTTCTTGGGTCTAGCAGGCTATTACCGATGATTTGTGGAGGGCTTTTCATCCATTGCATCCCCATTGACTAGATTGACTCAGAAGAATGCTCCATTTCGGTGGTATGATGAGTGTGAGGCGAGCTTTCAGAAGCTCAAGACTGCATTGACTTCGGCACCAGTTCTAGTATTGCCTTCCGGTTCGGGGATGTATACGGTGTATTGCGATGCTTCACGCGTTGGCTTGGGGTGTGTATTAATGCAGGAAGGGAGAGTTATTGCTTATGCTTCGCGCCAACTGAAGGTTCATGAGAAGAATTACCCTGTGCACGATTTGGAGTTGGCGGCGATTGTTCATGCTCTTAAGATTTGGAGGCATTACTTATATGGGGTGTCTTGTGAGATGTATACGGACCAACGCAGCTTGCAGCACTTGTTCAAACAGATGGATCTTAATTTGAGGCAACGTAGGTGGCTTGAGTTACTAAAGGATTACGACATCACCATTCTCTATTATCCGGGCAAGGCGAATGTAGTAGCAGATGCTTTGAGTAGGAAGGCAGAGAGTATGGGTAGCTTGGCCTATATTGCAGCAGAGGAGAGACATCTAGCCTTGGACATTCAGTCCTTGGCCAATCGCTTGGTGAGATTAGATCTTTCAGAGCCTCGTCGAGTTATAGCTCATGTGGTTGCTCAGTCTTCATTATTGGGGGAGATCAAGGCTCGACAGTACGATGATCCGTGTTTGGCAGAACTACGGGAGACAGTGGTTCAGGGTGGTGCCAAGGAGGTTACTATTGGCGAGGATGGTGTTCTGAGACTTCAGGGTCGATTGTGTTTTCCTAATGTTGATGGCTTGAGGTAGAGGATTCTAGAAGAGGCACACAGTTCGCGGTATTCTGTTCATCCTGGTGCTACGAAGATGTATCTTGATTTGAAACAACATTTCTGGTGGAGACAGATGAAGAGGGACATTGTGGAGTATGTGGCTAGGTGTCTTAATTGCCAACAGGTTAAATATGAGCACCAGAGGCCAGGGGGTCTACTGCAGCAGATTCCCGTTCCTGAGTGGAAGTGGGAGCGCATTACTATGGACTTCGTGGTTGGGTTTCCTCGGACGTTGCGGAAGGTTAACGCAGTTTGGGTTATTGTGGATAGGTTGACCAAATCGGCGCATTTCATTCATTTGGCCACTACTTATACTGAGAGGCTAGCCCAGATCTACATTCGAGAGATAGTCCGGTTGCACGGTGTACTGGTGTCCATTATATCAGATCGAGGTCCTCAGTTCACCTCACACTTCTGGAGAGCATTGCACAGAGAGATAGGTACTCAGGTTGATCTCAACACAACATTTCATCCACAGACTGATGGTCAGTCGGAGCGTACAATTCAGATATTGGAGAACATGCTCAGAGCATGTGTGCTTGACTTTGGAGGCCAGTGGGACCAGTTCTTGCCCTTGGTCGAGTTTGCTTACAATAATAGTTATCAGTCCAGCATCGAGATGGCTCCATTGGAGGCTTTATATGGTCGGCGATGTCGTTCTCCTATCGGGTGGTTTGAGCCTGGTGAGGCTAAGTTATATGGTGTAGACCTGGTGAGAGATGCTTTAGAGAAGGTGAAGTTAATTCAAGAGAGGCTCCGCACAGCACAGTCCAGACAGAAGAGTTACGCGGATCGGAGGGCACGTGATGTGTCATTTATGGAGGAGATAAGGTTCTGCTGAAGGTTTCGCCGATGAAGGGTATTATGAGATTCGGGAAGAAGGGCAAGCTGAGCCCGAGGTTCATAGGTCCTTTCGAGGTATTGAGGCGAGTTGGGGAGGTTGCTTATGAGCTTGCCTTACCTCCCAACTTATTGGGAGCCCATCCGGTATTCCACGTATCCATGCTCTGGAGATACCACGCCGATTTCCCTCACGTTGTTAATTTCAGTACTATTCAGTTGGATGAGAGGTTGGGCTACGAGGAGGAGCTAGTTGCTATTGTTGATAGACAGGACCGCCAGTTGAGATCTAAAAAAATTTCTGCTGTAAAGGTCCAGTGGCGGGGCCAACCGGTCGAGGAGGCAACTTGGGAGTCCGAGGAGGACATTCGGAGCAGATATCCACATTTATTTAGCACTTCAGGTATGATTCTAGACCCGTTCGAGGACGAACTTTTGTTTAAGAGGTGTAGAATGTAACGACCCGACCGGTCGTTTTGCGTATTCGGACTCCTTTCCCTTAAATAAGACTTTCTGTAGCGGCTTATCGTGATTTGTGACTTGCGGGGACCGGTGGTTCGGGATTTGGAAGTGTTTGGAATAGTATAGGAACACTTGGTTCCTTAAGGTTGGCTTTTAAAGCCAAGTTTGACTTCGGTCAATATTTTGAGTAAACGATATCGGATTCGAGTTTCGACGATTCCAGTAGCTTCGTATGATGATTTTGGACTTGTACGTATGTCCGGAATGGGTTTAGGATGACCCGTGAGCATTTCGAGCCAAATAGCGAAATAGAGTTTCCTTAAGTTCGAAATTTGGTTTAGAACGTTATTTTATATTATCGAGGTCCGAACGGAATTCCAAGACCGGAAATAGTTCCGTTATGTCATTCATGACTTGTCTGTAAAATTTGGTGTCATTCCGAGAGGTATAGGTCGGTTCGGCGCATTGAAACTGAATTCAAGAACTTAGAAATTCCTAAGTTTGATTCTAGGGGTTTTGGGAGGTGATTTTGAGATTTAGCGTTGTTTTGGGTGTTCCAAAGCCTCGAGCGAGTCCGTATTATGATTTAGGACTTGTTGGTATAATTGCATGGGGGCTCGGGTGGGCACAGGTGCCTCCCGGACATCAAACGGATCCAAAAACCAGCAGCTTCAGCTGCTGGTGCACCAGATCTGGTGTGACCGCAGGTGCGGTTGCCCAGGTCGCAGGTGCGAGACCGCCCCTGCGGTCAAGGCTCCGCAGATGCAACCCCCAGGGGACATCCTTTCGCAGGCGCGGACCTGCTGGTGCGGGACTTCCTCCGCTGGTGCGGCCCCAGGCCTCCTAGGCCACTTCTGCAGGTACGACCTTTTGCTCGCAGGTGCGAGACCGCAGGTGCGGTCCTCGAGCCGCAGGTGCAAGATCACTAGAGGCAGTGATCTCATTTAATACGGGATTTGGCCATTTTTTACCATTTCTTCTCCTCCATTGTCGATTTTGAGAGCTTTCAAGAGGGTATTCGGCCTAGTTGCTAAGAGGTAAGTAAATTCTATTTAAATGTTAGATTATTACACCAAAACTTAGGTAGATTAACATCTAATTAGTGAAAATCAAAGGGGTTAGAGTGAAAACCTAGGGTTGATGAACTTTAGGGAATTTCACCACTTTTCTACCATGAAATCATATAAAAATTATATATTAATGACCCTTAGGCTATGGGTGCGTGTTATCTTCGAGCATTTCCGGAATCCGAGCATGTGGGCCCGGGGGTGCATTTTGGGGTTTCTTCAAGAATGATGAATTTACTAAATAAGTAGGGGAATTTCCATACTTTGAGCATGCATTGACACATTTATATATCATTCGACTAGTTTCGAGTCCTCGGGTGTAAGATTTGGAGTTTCGAGCGCGTTCTTGAACGGGAAGTTGATTCTACGCGAGGTGAGTCTCCTTTCCAACCTTGTAAGAGGGAATTGTCCCCATAGGTAAATGTAAATGATAGAATTTGTCCTTATTTGCTGAGGCTACGTACGCGCAAAGTGACGAGAGTCCGTGCGTAGCTACTACTCTGTTGTGTCGGGTAGAATTTAGGATTTCACAAGCATACCTCTATGTGCCTTACCTGCATCTTTACTTGTGTTCCTGGTTGCTTATTACCCTTGAAATTAACATGAGAATTTCGGAAGCTAGGGCTATGTATTGTTTTTTAATAAAGTTTGTTATGCTTCGAAATTGTTACTATATGTTAGACAAATTAATTTAAGAAGCAGTTTACAAAGCTTTCTTAAAAAAATTTAAAACAGAGTCGACATATTTTTTCACCTGATACTTTTATAAGTCAAAAATTATTTGTAAGTCAGCAAATTTCAATTTACTTTGGACGCTTCCTCAATTAAAAAATCATGAGTAAATAAGAATTTAACCTATTTTTAACACATACAATAGATATAATACTATGTCCAAGTATTTTATTTAAGTTACTCCTAATCGTTATGTATTATTTAATGTATCATATTTAGCTTTAATAGAGTATATTATATTTAATCAGGGAATTTGAAATAATTCGATTAGTAATATGGACCTATCATGATTCCTATGCAGAGTTGGGGCAGTAAATATGATGGCCCACTCAAAATATATATATGTCAGTTAAATATGTCCTTACATATTTTTTCTTAAGAAATTATTTGCACGTTGCCCGACATCATACATGGGCACGTAAAAGTCCTTAAACTTCATTTTATTTACAAAAAAAGTGGTAAAGTAAGTAACAGAATAATCAGAAGAACAGGGGCAAAAGTTGCAGGGGTAAAAAGTCCTACACTTTTTACTAAAAACTGCTTCAAGTAGCAGTGGTCTTGAGTATTTATGTCAATTCATTATAAGACTCCAACTCATGCTTAGCACGGTATAACACCAACTTAAGCATGAACTAAGAATAAATTAAATAAAATGTCAAAGATGTCCCTTTGGTTAGCAGCCAGGACGATCCTAAGCTCCTCAAACTCCCTCTTATTAATAGTAGGAACATACATGTGCTTAATTAAAGTTTACCTTTTTTTTTTACTGAAATCTATTTGATGAAATTAGAAGTATTATCTGTATCTAATCGATCTTATATATTTCTGTTGGTTTCATTTTTGCGGTAGTATTGATGAGTTTATGAGAAGTATAGTTTTCTATTTATAAGTGTTGAGTGAAAGATGTTGTGAAAGGCTTGGCCTGAATTGTGAAAGTTTCTAATAAACAAATACAAATTGATTGTGATAAGGGGGCTGTGATAAGGGGCTGTGATAAGGGGGCGAAATAAATTGTGATAAGGGCGGATAATTGATTGTGATAAGGGTGGATGATCGATTGTGATAAGGGTGGAGAAATGATTGTGATAAGGCGGACATTTATGTTTTACTGATTTTAAACACAAAGATTTGGAAACTTCACTATTTTATTCTACTGTTTCTCATATTATGCACATACGGTTATTTTAAAGTGAAATTTGGAAGTTTGGAAATTTATTCGAGAATTTGGTTATAGCTGAAACCTGAAAAAAGTGACTGAGTTATTTTAAATTGTTGTTACAGTTGTTACTATTTACTTGTTTTAGATTTCGTTATTGCTTTATTATTTATTATGTCACAGGTTATGTATTTAATGCCCCTCTGTAGCCTCGTCACTACTTAGTCGAGGTTAGGCTCGGCACTTACTCAGTACATGTGGTCGGTTGTACTGATACTACACTCTGCACTCTTTTGTGCAGATCCAGGTACCGGCTAGCAGTAGAGATATTTATAGCGGCTATTCATTTATTCGGAGATACGAGGTATATCAGCCGGCATTCGCAGATCCCGAGAGTCTTCTCCTATTTTCATAAACGCTGTTTTATTATATTCAGAACAATACATTATTTCTTTCACCCCATTATTTATAGTATTTTTTAGTAGTTCGTGAATTGTGATACCAAACTCTGGGGTAGTTCTAGATTTATTTATATAATTAGCTCGTGGTTTGTTTTATTCAATTGTTTATTTTTTTATCTTTGGAAATTATATATCGTTAACCAATAGATTCAGTTTACTTCAGATTATTATTTTATTATGTCTAAGTGGATAATAAATGCAAAGTAGTTAATCGAATTCTAACATTGGCTTGCGTAACAAGTGTGGTGTTAGGCGCCATCATGACCCCTAGGGTATGAAATTTGGGTCGTGACATTCTAAGAGTAGGAGTGGAAAATAGTGCTTGAAAGAGTAGGAATAGTTTTAAGAAAATAGTTCAGCAACAAACATTTTAAAAGTGAAAGCAGTTTAGAGGTGAAAACAATTTAGAGGTAAAAACAGTTTAGAAACAATCTGAAGAGACAAAGGTTCAGCAAAACCAACAGCCCGTAGAAACACAGTCACAAAGTTTCAAAACCAAGATTCACATTACCAGTTTTAACTTAGTTTATTAGTTAACCCTTGGTGAGCATACATCATGCTGAGAATAGACAATAATACAGAGAAGGGAGCAAGGGTTGGTAACATAGGAATCCTGAATCAAGAGCACATAGAAACATGGTGGAAGGAACTAGTTAACATGGACATAGAGTAGGCAAGGGTAGATTGGCATTCATAACAATTCACCGGGACATACTAATCTAGGGTCTAGATAGGAATTACTTAAGTCTAACAGCCATACTTATTGATAGGGTAATCATACTAACTTAAGGCAAGAGACAAAAAGACACATAATTTAAATACAACAACAAACATGCTGATTAAAAGCAGTGATACATAAGTGATTATGTTGGTTGAGATCAAGGAAGACACCAATTCAATTACACAAAAATAGCCGTACTAGTTGGAGTTGCAAGGCAGGAAAGACAAGAGTCTTAGACATAAAGTAAACATGCTGGTTTAAGGCAGTAAACAGGAAGGATTGAAACCCAAACAGAAGTAAACATGTTGATTAAAGCAATACACAAGAAAGAGTGAAACTTAAACAAGAGTGAACATTCTGCAAACATGGCAGACAAAGAGCTAAATACATAAGTAGTTAGACTAGTACAAAAGAGGCATGGATTCAATCAGAAGTAAAGCAATAGGTTCAAGCTTCATAGTATGATAAATGACATTAAGAATAGAAACATATCAGTTAAAGGAAGCAAATAAGAGATGAAAGGTGTGTAGGATTCAATAGTCTAGCCTTGGCTTTCAGCCGGCTAGACAAGCAATAAACACAAGTAGCAGAGAGATGAGAGCCAAAGTGTGTTAGTGTGTTTGTCAACTATTGTTCGTGTTTGAAGAATCAGAATGAGAGTGTATATATAGCACTTAGGGAGGTAAAACAAATAAGGTAAAAATGATTTAGAGTTCATAAATAAAGCAAGTAAATATAATCAATCAGTTAATTAGGGCTAATCCCAATTAATTAGCACAAAAAGAATCCTGAATGGTCATATTAGCACAAGGAGGATCAATTACCAGCCTTGATTGGGACTTAAATAAGGTAACAAATCACTTATTGACCATAAATTAACTAATCAGTCAGAATAAGGCAAGTAACACCAATTAAAGTTCACAAATAAGGAAAATAAGTAAAAATCCAAAAAAATACTGATTTTAACGGAAAAGATTGTTCAAATCCCTTATAGAAATCAATTAAGTAAAAATCCCAAAGAATGTTGATTTTAACAGGAAATATTATTCAAATCCCTAATAGAAATCAATCAGTATATTGGGTTGACAAAAATAAATAAATAACAGAAGAAAATCAGTGCAATAATAGAACAAGACCTACGGTTTAAGCATATACACGGAAATCAACCAATTATGAATGTAAAAATTCTGTACGACTTAGGGCAAGTTGATACTTCATTTCGGCTAGTGGTAGAAATTGTTTAGATGTTAGAATGTGTCCGGGATGAGGAAAAGAAGAATCTAAGGAGACTAAGAGGTCTCGAGGTTCTGAAAGATTCAGTGGATTTTGCTTTGCAACAACAAATTATTTCGGCAGGGGCTCGGGCAACCGACCAGACCAGTCCGTATATCTGATTACTCGGGGTGCTTCAATGAGTTCTTTAAATGCACCACCGCTACGAGATTCCTACAACGGTTATTCCAATTTATTTGGTATAAACTCGGTATGAGCAGGCAAATCATTTCATCAGAGCACTCAGGCTACGTGCCCCATTGCAGTTACAACTCAACTTACATGACCAATTAGGGAAAAATGGGTCGGAATGTCGAAGGTGGAGGTCAGATTCCTAGAGGTGGAGACCCAGCCTGTTGATATATTTTCTATGGTTTGACTAAGGTCATTATATCAAATGATGCCATTACAAGAACAATCTCTAGTTATTATAAAGTGATAATTTCCTTAACTTGATTCGGTTATGAGGATCTAGAAAAGTCCTCCTAATATGCTCCACTCTCGGGTGAGCTTCGTAACTCAAAAATATACTTATGTGAATACTTGTATTAAGAAATTCTATGGAGATAACTATGTCTATCATTACGTGTTGTAATTTTGTTTAACGGAAAATATATAAAAGAAGAAAATGGAATGTTTCGATTGGCACGATATGCATATTACTTGTGATTTAGAATTGATGGCGGGATTCTTGCATTTTAATATGATTTGATATGTTTAAATCGGGCTACGAGCCGCGGTGGAAGTTATGTAAGGACGAGATCCTTATGATGAAAAATTCTTGTGTTTAAATTCTCCCTTGTGAAATTAATATTTGTATTATAGTACTAATAGGGAGTCATGATTGTTAGGTTTATTCAAAAAAAATTGTATAAATATTATCTGTGCATAATTTTCCAAATTCGTGCTATAATTATTGAGCTTTAACCTACAAGGTAGGTGGTCGCCCATTTGGCGTTAAATGAGACACGTTAATTCAGGTATATAATTACGAGGTCTTCAAGCATCGTATCTCGTTATCAGTATTGTGAAGGTTTGAAAGAAGATTATTGTTGACGTGAAGCTAATTGATAATTATGTAATTGGCTATGAACAACTATTAAGAAAATAGAGGCAGTCACTAACTGGCCTAGACCCACTACAACCACAGAAATCAGGATTTTCTTGGGTTTGGCGGGTTACTACCGTCATTTTGTGGAAGGGTTTTCATCTATATCAGCCCTATGACTAAATTGACTCAGAAAGGTGCCCCATTCAAATGGTTAGATGAGTGTGAGGCGAGCTTTCAGAAGCTCAAGACAGCCTTGACTGCAGCACCGATGTTAGTGTTACCATCAGGTTTAGGTTCTTGCATGGTGTATTGTGATGCATCTCGTATTGGACTCGATGCAGTTTGGGTTATTGTGGATAGGCTGACTAAATCAGCACATTTAATTCCAGTGGAAAGTACTTATACTTTGGGGCGGTTGGCAGAGATATATATTCGAGAGATTTTTCGCCTTTGCGGTGTGCCCGTGTCTATCATTCCTGATCGGGGTATGCAGTTTACTTTGCACTTTTGGAGGGCAGTTCAGCGTGAGTTGGGTACACGGGTTGCGTTCGGTACAACATTTCATCCTAAGACGGATGGGCAGTCCGAGCGTACTATTCAAATTTTAGAGGATATGCTCCACGCTTGTGTTATCGACTTTGTAGGTCCTTGGGATCAGTTCTTGCCATTAGCGGAGTTTGCTTATAACAATAGTTATCAGTCAAGTATTCAGATGGCTCCTTACGAGGCATTATATGGTAGGCGGTGTAGATCACTAGTTGAATGATTTGAGCCGGGAGAGGCTCGGTTATTGGGTACAGATTTAGTTCAGGAGGCCTTAGATAAGGTCAAGCTAATTCAGGAGAGACTTCGTGCAGCTCAGTCTAGGCAAAAGAGTTATGCCGACCGTAAGGTTCGTGATGTGGCATTCATGGTTGGAGAGAGAGTATTGCTTCGGGTATCACCCATGAAGGGTGTTATGAGGTTTGTGAAGAAGGGCAAGTTGTGCCCTAGGTATATCGAGCCGTTTGAGATTCTTGATAGGATGAAGGAGGTAGATTATAGACTTGCATTACCTCCAGGGTTATCCTCCATTCATCCGGTATTCCATGTGTCTATGCTCCAAAAATATCACGGTGACCCGTCCTACGTGTTAGATTTCAGCTCTGTCTAATTGGACAAAGACTTGACTTATGAGGAGGATCTAGTAGCCATTTTAGACCGGCATGTTCGTCAGTTGAGGTCCAAGAGTTATCCTTCAGTTCGAGTGCAGTGGAGAGGCCAACCCGTTAAGGCAGCTACTTGGGAGTCCGAGTCGGACATGCAGAGTAAATATCCACACTTGTTCGCCAATTCAGGTAATCTTCTATGTCTGTTCGAGGACGAACTTTTGTTTTAGAGGTGGAGATTGTGATGACCCAAGGGGTCCTTTTATGAACTAAGACTCTGTTCTAGGCTTGAATTGGCGAAAGTTAGAAATTTGGCAATTTTGGTCGATAATGGAAAATTAGGTATCGGGGTCAGAATGGAATTACGGAAGTTGGTGTAGGTTTGTAGTGTCATTTGTTATGTGTATGCAAAATTTGAGGTCATTCGAACATGGTTTGGTAGGTTTCGACATTGTTAGCAAATTTTGGAAGTTTAGAAGTTCTTAGGCTTGAATCCGAGGTTGATTTGGTGGTTTCTTGAATGTTCTGGAGGTTCGACTAAGTTCGAGTAGTGATATATGAATTGTTTGAATTATTGGTTGAGATCTCGAGGGTCTCGAGTGAGTTTCAGATAGGCTTGGGTTGTGTTGTGCTCATTTTTCTTATGTTTCGACGTCGTTTCTTCAAGCATAAATGATATCATATTGAACAAATAAGCTTTGGATTCTGTTTTGATTGAAGTATTAGACCCGTATCGTCATTACGACCCTGTAGCAAAAAGAATCATCAAATTTGGACATCGTATGAGAATTTTATGGTGATTTTACTAAGGTTGCAAGATTTTTCAGATTAACTAAGAAATTGCCACTGACGGCATATTTAAAAATCAGCATTATTTGCAAATATTAAAACCTACATATCTCCTTCATTATAAGGTCAAATTGAGTGATTCAAAAGCCTAACTTGACTAGAATTTCACAAGGAATTCATTGGAGGTATAAAAAGCGTGTTTCCGGATCGTTTGACATGAGAAAAGAGGAAGAATAACTGGCAGAAGAATATATAAAACAAGAGTTTGTTCATTCGGTCATATTGTGAGTTGGGGAACTCGGATTTGAGCGATTTTGGAGGCGATTTTCACCATATGGATTTGAGTAAGTGTTCTTTACTCAATTTTTGTTATGTTTCATGAATCCATCTTCATTTTTGGGATTTGATTGATGATTTAAAAGTGAAATTGAGGGAGTTAGGGCTTGAGTTTTGGAGAGTTTTAGGTAGAGATTTGAGGGACCAAACGGAGTCCGATTTTGATAAATTTTATATAGTTAGACTCGGGAGAGGACGAGGGTTTTGATTCTTCCATTTTTACTGATTTCAAGATGTGGGCCCGGGGGTCGAATTTTGGCCGATTTCAAATTTTTGGCATATTTTGTAGTTTTATTGTGGGATTCGATTCGTTAGCCTATGTTGACGGTATTAATATTATTATGATTAGATTCGAGCGGGTTAGAGCAAGATTCTAAAGGAAAAACTGTAATTGAGCAGTGAGTGGCCTGCGGATTTGAGGTAAGTGCTTGGTTTAACCTTGACTTGAGGGAATAAGAATCCCCAACTTAATTGCTATGTGAATGTGCATGTGTGTGGCGTATAGGTGAGGTGATGAGTATCTATGCACCACCAAATTGTATTTTAAGCATGATCCCTTCCCCGTTTCTATTTTAATTGATCCCTAGTTTAATTGTTTTATGATCATTGATGCCTTCATGTCTACTTGGTTCGTCAACTTGTTGTTAAATATTGTTTCAAGTATTTTGAAAGTGTTACTTGTTTTATGATCATTGATGCCTTCATGTCTACTTGGTTCGTCAACTTGTTGTTAAATATTGTTTCAAGTATTTTGAAAGTGTTACTTGTTCCTTAGTCACATTGTGGTACATTTGGTTGAGCTGGTTGTAAGTGTTACATTATACATTTTGGTTGGTTTCGTTGTGTAGTGTTAATTGGTGAAGTTTCTGAATAGTACCGTTTCTTGTTTATGATAATTGAGATTTAAGTATTGTGAAAGGCTTGGAATCTGATTTGTGAAACTTTATTATAAATAAAGAGATGAAATGTGATTTGTCTGGTGGGAGCGGGTTGCACGCCGCAACAAGGAGTAATAAGAGTGGACATGTGGGATCAGATTGCACACCGCAACAGGAGAAATAAGGGTATATATAGGGAGGAGCAATAAGGGTGGACATGTGGGATCGGGTTTCACGCCGCAACTAAGGAGAAATAAGGGAGAATATTCATGTTTTACTATTTATAATATAAAGGCTGGAACACTCATTGTTTTATTGTCATTATTTCATATTCTTGCTTTTATTTTCCTCCAAAGGTCATCCGGGCCTGTTTCAATGACAAGTGGTCTGTTTGAGGCCTTCTTACTGGATTCTCCCAAATGCTTTGATGTATAGACTCTTCTTGTTCTGGTCATCCATTGCGGAGCGCCAGATTCTTCCATTTTGGTCTTTCCTTTTCTTCAAGCTTTGGCCACATAATCCCAGGGTACATCCTTGGTGTTTAAAGGCGGTGTGGTTGATACTGTCACTATAAATGGTGTGGCTACTTCCACCTCAAATGGAACTGGTGCAGCTGTTGGCGGTGCTACCTCAACTTCAAATGGGACTGATGTGGTTACCTCAACCTCCACTGACGGCTGTATCTGCACTATAATGGTATTGAGTATGACTGCGGGTTTCTTAGGATCGTCACCCTCTTTGATAAGTCCAATTGATCCCTCAGGATCCCATTACTTATCGGTCTCTATCACATTGATATCTTCACCCCTATGATCTGGTAGGGGGTTGCTGCGGACATTGGGTGTAGCTTCCTTTGCCTGGATGACCTTATTGTCAATCAAGGTCTGGATCTTATCCTTCAGTGTTCGGCACTCGTCAATGGTGTGCCCTTTCATGCCAGAATGATATGCACAAGTCTTATTTGGGTTGACCCATTGGGATGAGTTCTCCATGGCCACAACAGGGATAGGAGTGACATAACCAGTAGCCTTCAACCTTTCATACAACTGGTCAATGGGTTCAGCAATGGCATTGTATTGTTTGGGTGGTTTGCGGTCAAAAATGGGTCGAGGTCTTGGATAGTTTGGACGAGTTGGAGGTGACTAAAAGTGAGATGGTTGGGAATTATATGTGTGATAAGCAGTGGATGGTTGGTAATATCTTGGAGGTGAGGGTTGATATGTGGGTGGAGGTGCTTGGTATGTAAGTGGGGAGGTCTGATATACAAGTGGAGTTTTGGGTCCTTGGGCGACCATGACTGTTCCCGCATCCTTCTTCTTTGATATACCCCCTGACTGCAATTCTTTATTCGTGGCCTCCAATGCCTCAAAGTTTGTTACCATTCCGCTTTTAATGCCCTCTTTAATCCTTTCTCCGAGTTTGATGATATCAGAGAACTTATGGTTTTCAATAACCATCAATCTTTCATAGTACTGTGGATCCTGCGCTCTGACGAAGAACTTGTTCATCTGTTCCTCGCCCAATCAGCCTGAACTTGGTTGCTTCTGACCTCCAACGGGTAGCATACTCGCGGAAGGTAACAATAGGCTTCTTCTTTAAGTTCTGGATGTAGAAGACATCCGGCTCATTATCTGTGTTTAACCTGAATCTGTCCATGAAGTCAGACGCCATACTCACCCAGTTGGCCCATTTCTTAGGATCCTGGCTTATGTATCAAGACAGAGCATCTCCTGTAGTCTCCTAATGAAAAGCTTCATTCAGATCCTTTCATCCTTTCCGACCCCTACAAGCATGTCACAATAAGTCCTTAGATGTACTCTGGGATCACCTGTTCCATCAAACATTTCAAACTTGGGAGGTTTGTAACCCTTCGGTAGTTCTACATCTGGCTGTATGCATAGGTCTTCATAGTTCAGACCTTCTATCCCTTTGCCTCCTTCGACACCTTGAACCCGACTTGTCAACTTCTTGAGCTCCTTGACAAGATTCCAAATGAACAGGTCGTTCTCAGCAGATTCTGGTGCATAGGATATGGGTTCAGGGGAGTGAGGTAGGGTCTCCACATATATAAGATTATTTTGGTGACCGGGAGTTTGGGTATAATGCTGATCATTGGTGGAGTTCTGGTGTTCGGGAATGATTGGTAGAGTATTTTGTGGAGTATGGTAGGTGTTTTGCTGGTATTGTGGAGGGATAGTTTGATTTTGTGGCGGGGTCGTGTAATGGTGAGGTGCGGGAGGATTCTTTGGGCGCTTGTTGGGTGTGTTTTGCGGTGATGCGGGGTTCTGGGTTTTTGCATGGTTGATGTCTGGGACATTGAGTGTGAAGGATAGGTTTGCCAAATTTTGGACATGCTCGAGGTCACCCTGGAGTTCCAATATTCTTTGTTCAAGCCGTGAAACCGCGTCATTTGGGGCCTGAGTACCCCGACCATCAGAAGCTTCTGCATGTTCAACATGTGCATTGTTTTCTTTTCTGGTGTCGTTCAAATCATCCATCTTTTCTTTTCCCTTGATTTTTGGTGACTAGGAGGAGGAGAAGTTGGAGGGCCCCTAGATCATGTGTGATAAGCTGATGATGCCAGCATCCACGAACCAACCTTTGGGGAATGTGAATAATCAAAAGAAAGAAAGAAAAATAAAAGATAGCCAAGTCAGTAAGGGTTATGAAAAGAGTATTTGCAGTATTTAAACACATATGGCGGAAATGTAAATTCGCATCCTAATTTGGGAGCCTCGTTGTGCCTGAGGTAGGCCTAGTGACAAGTTGATTTGGAGAACTTAGATACCAATAAATGCCTCATTTCATTAATATAAAAATAGACGAATCTTAAAACGACACTAAGATAATAAAGATAAGTCACTATTGGCACTTGGCCTTATTACATTTAGAAAAGCAAATAAATCTAGTCTACTTGGTCCCAGAAGGACTTCCCCTGGCTTGATCTTTCTAACTCCGCCAACCAGGTTTCCCAGTTCGCGCAGCCCCAGCAACAGGTAGGATCTAGTTAGTTGTCCTCCCTCACCTCCTTCAACATTCTAGCAGTCGTCAATCCTCTTTATCATCTTTTCCTCCAGCTCCATCAGACCTTGCTCAAGATATTCTAACTTTCTATTGGAGGTGATAACCATCTCCTTCCATTCACTGATCAGTCTCATGTTTGTCTCGTGTATCTCCTGATGTTCTACCTCGGAGTCATGAATCCTCTTGCGCAATTTGTTGTATTTGACTTGGGTCTCAACATCTTCATCTATGACCGTGTTTCCCCGACCGGTTCCTGGCTTCACTATCCCATCTAGGCTATCCTCCAACCAT
The DNA here is from genome assembly GCA_005239495.1 of Nicotiana undulata. NCBI lineage: Eukaryota > Viridiplantae > Streptophyta > Magnoliopsida > Solanales > Solanaceae > Nicotiana > Nicotiana undulata. The sequence goes on along the minus strand of ML271573.1, from coordinate 21,898 downwards.
GCCGGGTAAAAGGGTGCACACCCTGCATGATACCTGTCTGGCTCAATGGTATTCTTCTACAAAATGATATTACAGTGCCACATATGCTGAGCTTGGCACCTGTAAGGTATGTCGTCATCCTGAAAATCTACTTGAGAATGACTCATCTTTGCAACCCGTGGTACGACCTGCTTCCTGCCTGCTTGCCTCATAACCCTGATGGGAACATAGGGGTGTATTCCCCTTAACCCGATCAATACTAAGTGGAGGAGCGTCCCTGGACCTGATGATGAACTCGTCAGTAGGGAACCATTCAAACATCCACTGGACTTGCTCTTCAGTCAAATTGTCGAAGAACTCTACCCATTCTTTAACACTTTCTGGTTGAGCAAAACCTGTCCGGAACATAAGTCATCTGCTTAGGATGATGGAAGGCAATATGACTATTCCACACCCTTCGTGGAAACTCCTGGCGATATTGACCCTTTTCGTGATGCTCCAATAACCACAATTGTAGCAGCAGATTTCAACCCTCGAAATGCTTGAACCCTTTCTGGCAGCGATCCAAAGCCCGGTAGAAGTCCGCTATGATCATAGGGATTATGGTGTTGTCTGTCCCTCGATTCCCTCCATTAAGGTCTTGGTGACCATAGCCAGTCTAGTGTGAATTCTTTCTCTTTTCATTGGGAACACTATCAGACCCAAGAAGCATACAATGAACACAAAAACACTGCGGTGGATGTGATCCAGAGAAGTGATGGAAAACTCATCATGGAACATACGGTAGGACTTTCTATGACTGTATCTCTCGTACAAATAGTCGAAGGGTATATAAGAATTCTTTAGACACTCTAAATCAGTATTCTTCTTTAGACCCATCATCTTTAGAAACCCCTTACCAGTGCGATTTTCCGGTACTAATAGCCCAGGGCTGTCTCAAGGTAGCCTCACAAATCCCTCGATTTCTTTCAGGAACAGGGTCATTTCTATGTCCCTAAAACGAAACACGGCCCTCTCACTGTCCTAGAATAAGGTTGTAGCTTCAATCAACATGTTATTTGGTTGAATGTCTAATAAGGATGGCAAGTTTCCCAGGACTTTCTTCCCATGTTTCTTATCACTCGAGGAGAGATCTTCCAACCAGTACAGTAGTAGTGGTGGCATGTTGCTAACCATGCCGAATCTGGGGACCTCGTGCCTCCTTTCTGCAAAACAAGAAGGTTAGGCCCTTTCCCCCATATTGATTCGACTATTTATACATTTGTGATTAGCATATTGGAATTTAGTTCTCCAAAATTAATGCACAAAATGTGGTTGTGTCCGTTGGGATTATTGAAACCCCGGTGGACTTTGGATAAGGCTTGTCTTAAAGGGTTATTACGCGGACAACATATAAACCCGGATAGGTTTGACCATGATGCATGCACAGTTATAATAAGAGTAAGGTTTCTATAGGGGTCTAGACTTGTACCCTCAAGCGGACAACTTGAAGGGGAAAGGCATGGAACCTTCGATTGCACCGCTGATCGACTAGTTTTAACGCAAATAAGCCTTTCTGAATTTAAAGGGTGATATTTGGAAGAGCGCAACCACTCATCAAGCGCTATAGGATTGATTACGCACGAGTGGAATATGATGTTGACCATGATTTATGCAGCAGTAAATATCATGTTGTCACGTATTTGCACATTAGAAAAGCAATAAATACAGTATTTATAATATAAAGACGTTAAGAAGAAAAACAAAGAGACAAGTCAGTTTCGTAGCAAGGAAATAAATACTTGAAAATAAACAATTACGTTCACATAAAGGGAAAGGGAAAGGGAAAGGCACATGTATCAACAAAGTAAAGCATGCTTAGAATAATTCATAAAGCAAATTTGTTATGTTAAAAGCCTATAATCCCCAGCGGAGTCGCCATGCTCTCGCGCCCCCTTTTTACTTTCGCGGAGTTCGGGTTTCGACATTCTTTGATACAACTCGTTTCCTTTTGGGAAAGGGGTATGGAAATTGAAGAGTTGCCACCTAACGGATTTAAGGTGCGTTAGGGAATCTAATACAAATAACTCATGAAACCGGTTTGCATTACCAGAGATTGGGTAAGGGCTTGAAATTACCTTGAGGGGAAGGTATTAGGCACCCCTTTAGGTCCACAACGGTGGGTCCCGGCTAAACTCATTTTGTGAATTAGTCAATAAGGAAATAAAGCAATTTAAACACATAAGGTTAAAAAACAGGCATAAAGGGGTCCTAGGTTTTTTAGCCTATATGATCACTTCTGTGCAATACCCGGTAAAATTTCCTCAATTAGAGGTGTTACGCCTGGCATTAGTGCACAGGTCATCATATCCTTTTCTACCCAATTACCCTCCCATTAGTGGTTGTATAGGCAATTTTTAATTAAACGTACTCTATGCGTGCATTACCCGTCCCTTACTTATGTCCCTAGAGGTGTTTAGGACCTCTAATTAAGGGAGTTCTAGACTCTCCTATAGTGCTTAAAAGGAGAAAATCTAAGGGACAAGCAAAACAAATAGGACTATCATATAACGGAACAATTAAAGGCTCACATTTACCTCCACAAATAAGCATGCAATTGCACTACTCAAACAGTAGTATTTTAAACACTTTAAAAGTCCTATAGCAGGATATCTAGGTGAGCATGAAAACAGAATATATGCAGCATTTTGTTAAAGCGAGGAAGTGGAGACCTAATCAGTTTGCCTACTGATTTCATGGCTTGATGACTCTGGGCAGTTCACAAACAGTTTAACAAAGCACAGTTTTACAATTGCAAGATTTTAGTTGTCCTACAGGCTTGCCTAGGCGTGGATCATAAATGTCCTATAAACATGATTTATAATGGTTAATCAAAACCATAACAATACAATAAATAATTTTAAATAGGCAGTTTTGTTCATTATGTCCTATAGGCACGCTGTCTAGGTGTTGAATCATAAACGTTACAAAATTGGTTTTATATATTTATCTTATAAGCATGGTATCTAAGTGTTGGAACCGCTTTTGTACTTATTATTATAGACATGGTTGCTACTGATTTATGCGATCAAGATATAGGCGTGATATTTAGGCGAGTGCAATAAAAGCCCTAAAACATGGTTTCTAATGCACATAGGAGAATTTATGAACATGATTATTAGGCAGAATTAATAACAGCCTTCATAAAGGATTTCTAAGCAGGCATGGATATGCAGAATTCAGAAACAAAATTTTAGAACAAGTAGTGAGGCGAGTCCTATAAGCATGATTTCTAATGCACACAACAAGCCTATATCCATGATTTCTAATGCATGTAGATAATCATAACAGTCCAAAGAGCATGATTTCTATCCGATTTCCCCACAAAATATATATAAAAGTCCCTCCCATTTTATTAATATCCCCAATATCTAATTTACAAGAATTATTATTACAGACCATAAATAAATGAATTACAGAATACATAATGCTATACTATAGGGAGCCCGGATAGGCCCAAAATAAACCCGGAAAACCAGGCCTTCAAACAAGTCCAAAGTACCATATCTCATACTGTCCAAGAGAGTATCATGGTGCGTAAAAGCTCCCAAGGGCCTCAGGGACCCCGGGCAATGCTCACACCAAAATCCTTTTAAAGAGAAACAATTTTTATGCAGTGTGGAAGGGTTAGCCCTAGTGTGTCAGAGTTTAGAAGAGTCTCATGGACTCCTAGACAGTGCTCACATTAGAGGGGCAGGATCCTAGATATTCTAAGATTAGGAGTGGAAAATAATGCTTGAAAGAGTAGGAATAATTTTAAGGAAATAGTTCAGCAGCAAACAGTTCAAAAGTGAAAGCAGTTTAGAGGTGAAAACAATTTAGAAACATTCTGAAGAGACAAAGGTTCAGCAAAACCAACAGCCCGTAGAAACACAGTCACAAAGTTTCAAAACCAATATTCACATTACCCAGTTTTAACTTAGTTTATTAGTTAACCCTAGGTGAGCATACATCATGCTGAGAACAAACAATAACATAGAGAAGGGAGCAGGGGTTGGGAACATAGGAATCATGAATCAGGAGCACATAGAAACAGGGTGGAAGGAAAATATTGTGATGACCCAAGGGGTCATTTTATAAAATTAGACTTCGTTCCATATTTAAAAGCCATAAAAAAGACTAAAATTAAATACCTCAATTTGCGTGCACAGTTCGGGCGTGAAACCGAAAAGATTTTATGTGAAAATATAAAAAATAGTAATTTATAGAATTTAAACTTGATGAAAGTTGACTTTAGTCAACTTTTTAGGTAAACAGACCCGATCCGTGTTCCGACTATGACGGGAGGTCCGTAGTAAAATATGGGACTCGGGCATATGCCCGGATATGAATTCCGAGGTCCCAAGCCTTATAAATTAATTTTTGAAAGAAATTGTTTGCTGAAATGTTTGTGAATTAAAGAAAATAAATAGTGCTTGAACCCGTTGGTATCGGGCCCATATTTTGGTCCCGTAGCCCAAAACTATATAAAAAAGAAAAAGAAAAGGAATGTTTGATGGAAACTTTGTCAAAGTGAAATCCAATTGGAATTTGAATTCACGTCAAAGTACGACATTCGGCTTCGGGCTTCTAAAATACCATTGGGAATGGGATTATGATTTTTTAATATAAAATCATTGAAAAGTTCAATTAAGGATTTCATCTTAACACTGCCGCCCTAGTCTCTGTCTTAACCTAAAGGAAAAAGTTGGCGATATGTATTCATATACATATTGAACACCCAAATACGTGACCAACAATAGTTCTTCGGAGGAACTACACCAAGAGAAAATTTTGCCAAAGAAAATTAGTTTTCTTCCCGTGTTGTTTGCGGGATTTTGAGAAATTTCAGCACATAACTTTGTTCAATTTGTTCGCGGGTTTCAAAAGGAAAGGCAATAATCGAGCAGTGAGTGGCCTACGAAATTGAGGTAAGTGTTTGGTCTAACCTTAGCTTGAGGGAATAGGACCCCCACTTGTTTTCTATGTGAAATGCATGGGCTTGGTGTATAGGTGAGGTGACGAGTATCTATGCACCACCCAAATTGTTTGTTAAACATGATCCCTTCCCCGTCCCCGACTTAATTGATTATTGCCTTAATTGTTATATATGTTATTATTGTTTCTATGACTATTTGGCCCTATCAATGTGTTGTTAAATATGGTCGTGACTATTTTGAAAAAAAAAAGAAGTACTTGTGGGGTATTTGATTCTCTTGGGGCATAGATATGTTGAACAGTTTGACGCTACTTTTGGAAGTGTATATATACATTCGCGCTGGTTCTTCTGATTGTTCGCATTTGTTGTTGTTTAAAGCCTACGGGCGGTGTTGTTTTCTGTTAGAGAATTTTTAAATCAAAATTTGGTGTGATAAGGGTGGATAATGGTGTGATAAAGGGTTAATATTTAGTGTGATAAGGGTGGATAATGGTGTGATAAGGGTGAATTATTGGTGTGATAAGGGTGGATAATTGATTGAGATATTGTGAAAGGTGGGATCGGCTTGCACGACGCAACATGAGCGATAAGGGTGATATATTTAGGGAGGAGCAATAAGGGACGACAGGTGGGAGCGGGTTGCACGCCGCAACAAGGAGCGATAAGGGAGAACAGTTATATTTTACTTATTTTCAAAGAAAATAAAGTTTTGAAAAGCTTAAATATTTATTTTAGTATTATCACTGGCGGTAGACTCTATTTGAATTTGTAGCAGTTAATTGTTTTTGGTTTTGTACAAGTTGTGATATCATTGGTGCAATTATTTGGTCCTCGACGCTTTAATTTCGGATTGGGATTTGGAGTATGAACTCACTCTACAAGAGTTGAACTTTCGAGCAGACTATATAAAATATCAAATTAACATAGTCTTGAATAAAATTAACGGTTGATATATAATTATTCTTTTTGTTATGGTGGTGGTTGGATAAGCTGGTGTTTCTCGGTTGTATTTTTTTAAAACATTCTTGTCAGGTTTTTCAATTATTTCATCGATACATGCTACTTATCATGAGCATAAGTACCATGGTAACTTTTTCAATCAAAGCTTAAGAATATGAGAACTATTCATAGTCGAATCTTGATTTGACAATATATAAAATAAAGCAAATAACTTGTGTTAGACAATCATAGTGTATAAATTATTTATTATCGTCAAGAATCTTTTAATTCATTTAATCTCATTTATAATGGTGTAAACTTAAATTGATTAAATCAAGCAGTAACAAATCACCGATTATATCAATTTCATTGATCATATTATTCCCTTTATACATTTTTGACACCATTTTCATTTAAAGTTAGAGATTTGAGATTTGAAAGTTATTTGAGAATTTGTTTTAGCTGAGACCTGAAAAGGCAGCTGAGTTATTCTAATTTGTTGCAACATTTATTTAATTATTTGGTTAGATTTCCTCTCTTGCTTTATATTTATTGCCTCAGTTATATTTTTCTTATTCATGTAGAATTATTTTATTGTGTTGTTGTGGATATTATTATCACAGGTTATATGTTGTTAATGCCCCGCCTTAGCCTCATCACTACTTCGCCGAGGTTAGGCTCGGCACTTACTCAGTACATGGGGTTGGTAGTACTGATACTACACTCTGCACTCTTTTGTGCAGATCCAGGTACTAGTCATCAGTAGAGCTAGTTCAAGCAGCTTTCCCACTCATTTGTTGACACGAGGTACATCTGCCGTCGTTCGCAGATTCCGAGAGTCTTCTCATATTTTTGCATACACTGTTTATTATTATTCAGAACATTTACACTAATTCTCGCAACCATTATTTGTAGTACTCTTTAGTAGTTCGTGGATTGTGATACCAGACCCTGTGGTAGTGTTAGAGTTATTTTTTTTATATATATAATTAGTTCGCGGTTTGTTTCATTTAATGGGTTATTATTATTATTATTATTATTATTATTATTTTATTTTATGGTCGTTGAGAATTATTTCAATTAGGTCCATTTTAATTTTTTTTATTTATGCTCAAATAATTAATCAAGGAAATTAGCTAAACGATTTCTAACATTGGCTTGCCTAGCAAGTGTGGTGTTAGGAGCCATCACGATCCCTGAGGTTGGGAATTTGGGTCGTGACAAGTTGGTATCAGAGCACTAGGTTTACTTAGGTCTCACAATCCACGAACAAGCTTAGTAAAGTCTGAAGGATCGGTACGGAGACGTTTGTACTTATCTCTCAGAGGCTATTGAGTTAGGAAACAAATCTATTTTATTTCTATTCTATCGTTCGATTTTTCTATCTCAAATACTGATTTGGATTCTTCTATTCTCTCGCAGATGGCGAGAACACGTGCCTCATCTTCCGTTGACCAGGATTCCGGGCTTCCAACAGCAGCAGCTCCTACTAGGGGCAGAGGCCGAGGCGTGCCAGAAGCCGAGGTAGGGGAAGGACTCAACCCGTTGCTCAGGAAACAACCACAACCACAGCTACGGGACCCCAGGTTGAGATTAATGAGGGGGTTCCGGCTCAGACTATTTCATTTGGACCAGCTCAGGTCCGGAGGGGTTCATTGCCACCCCAGTTCTTCAGGATGCTTTGGTCCGTTAAGTGGGCCTTATGGAGAGCGTGGCCCAGACTGGCACCTTTCCTGTTGCAGCAGCCGTATCTCAGGCTGGAGGAGAGGTCCCGACTCCTACTACCCACGCTCCAGTTCAGACTACTCCTCAGGCTCAGACTCCAGTGGCCAATCCCGTTGGGGTGATTCAGCCAGTTGCAGCAGTGCCGCCCGCTAATGGGGCAGCCATGTCATCGGATGCTTTGTGGAGACTTGACAGGTTCATTAAGCTATTTCCTGTCCATTTCAGTGGTGCTACTTCGGAGGACCCTTAGGAATATCTAGATAGTTGTCATGAGGTATTGCGTAATATGGGTATTTTGGAGACCAATGGTGTCAATTTTGCGACTTTTCAGATGACTGGTTCTGCCAAGAAATAGTTGAGAGACTACTTGTTGACTAGGCAAGTTGGATCACCTGCTTTGACTTAGGACCAGTTCTCTCATCTCTTTTTGGAGAAGTTCTTACCTGTCACTACTCGAGAGGATAAGCGTCGTCAGTTTGAGCGACTTCAGCAGGGTACCATGACTGTGACTCAGTACGAGACTCGTTTTGTGGATCTGTCTAGACATGCTATTCTTATATTTCCCACAGAGAGGGAGAGGGTCATACGGGTTATTGATGGCCTTGCTCAGTCCATCAGGTTGCATATGGCCAAGGAGACAGGGTCTGAGATTTCTCTTCAGGATGCGGCTAATATAGCTAGGAGGGTTGAGTAAGTTCTTGGGATGGAAGGTCAGGGGTCCGACAAGAGACCTCGCCATTACGGTGTTTTCAGTGGTGCCTCATCTGAAGGTGAGACTTCATTTAGCAGAGGCCATTCATCCAGGCCATTCCATTCAGCACTACAGGTTTCTCATGGTGCTTCATAGGGTCGTGGTTCCTATTTGCCTCTTTCTACTCAGTTAGTTTATAGTGCTCCTTCAGCTCCTATTAGAGCACCTCCTCTGCAGAGTGTTTCGCGTGGCCAACCGATTCATCCGGATCAGCATACTATTTAACGAGGGTGCTTCGAGTGTGGTGAGCATGGGCATATCCGGAGGGCTTGCCCGTATTATGCAGGTAATCAGTTTCAGCACCAGGGTTCTCGTGCCATAGTTCCGGTACCAGCTGCAGCACCACCTACCCAGCCAACAAGGGGTAGGGGTCAGGTAGTCAGAGGTAGAGACCAGAATGTTAGAGGTGGAGGACATATATCTAGAGGTGGAGGTCAGCCTGCTAGAGGTGGAGGTCCTCCCAGAGGTGTGGTTCAAGGTGGTGGGGCTCAGCCCTGACTATATGGTTTTCCAGCTAGGCTCGAGGCAGAATCCTCCGACGCTGTTATCACAGGTATCATCTCAGTTTGTGATAGAGCTGCTTCCATTTTGTTTGATCCAGGGTCTACTTATTCCTATGTTTCATCCTATTTTGCATCGTATTTGAATGTGCCCCGTGATCCCTTGAGTGTTCCCGTTTATGTGTCTAAACCGGTGGGGGATGATATTATAGTAGATCGAGTGTATCGTTCATGCGTGGTAGTGATTGAATGCCTTGAAACTAGTGTTGATCTTTTGCTTCTAGACATGGTTGACTTTGATATTATATTGGGCATGGATTGGTTGTCGCCCTATTATGCCATTTTGGACTGTCATGCCAAGACAGTTACTTTAGCATTACCGGGATTGCCATGATTATAATGGAAAGGGACTCTTAGTCGTGCTCCCAGCCAGGTAATTTCATATGCTAAGGCTCGTCGCATGGTGGAGAAAGGGTATTTGGATTATTTGGCTCATATTCGTGATTCTGATGCTGAGGTTTCTTCTATAGAGTCAGTTCCTATCGTGCGTGAATTTCCTGAGGTATTTCCTGCAGGCCTGCCGGGTATGCCGCCCGATAGGGATATTGATTTTTGTATTGATGTGGCTCCGGGCACTCAGCCCATTTATATTCCTCCATACCGGATGGCCCCACCAGAATTGAAAGAGTTGAAAGAATAGTTGCACGACTTACTAGATAAGGGTTTTATAAGACCTAGTGTCTCGCCTTGGGGTGCACCAGTTTTGTTTGTAAAGAAGAAGGATGGGTCAATGAGAATGTGCATAGACTACAGACAGCTGAATAAAGTTAATATCAAGAATAAATATCCGTTGCCGAGAATTGATGACCTATTTGATCAGCTTCAGGGTGCTAGAGTGTTTTCGAAAATTGATTTGAGGTCAGGCTACCATCAGCTGAAGATTAGGGCTTCCGATATCCCTAAGACAGCCTTTCGTACGAGGTATGGGCACTATGAATTTTCGGTGATGTCTTTTGGGCCGACTAATGCTCTAGCGACTTTTATGGACTTAATGAATCGGGTTTTCAAGCCCCATCTGGACTCTTTTGTGATCGTGTTCATTGATGACATTCTTATATACTCCCGCAGTCAGGAAGAGCATGAGCAGCATCTCCGTATAGACTTTGAGAGATAATCAATTGTACGCCAAGTTTTCAAAATGTGAGTTCTGATTAGATTTAGTAGCCTTTTTGGGTCATATCGTATCGGCTGAGGGCATTCAGGTTGATCCTAAGAAGGTAGAAGCAGTCGAGAATTGGCCTAGACCCACCACAGCCACGGAGATCAGAAGTTTCTTGGGTTTGGCCGGTTACTACCGTCATTTTGTGGAGGGGTTTTCATCCATAGCAGCCCCAATGACTAAATTGACTCAGAAAGGTGCCCCATTTAAATGGTAAGATGAGTGCGAGGCGAGCTTTCAGAAGCTCAAGAAAGCCTTGACTTCAGCACCGGTGTTGGTATTGCCATCAGAATCGGGTACTTTCACGGTGTATTGCGATGCTTCTCGGGTAGGCCTCGGAGCAGTGTTGATGCAGGATGGCAGGGTGATTGCGTATGCGTCTCATCAGTTGAAAGTCCATGAAAAGAATTACCCGGTACATGATTTAGAGTTGGCGGCTATTGTACATGCTTTGAAAATTTGGAGACATTATCTTTATGGCGTGCCGTGTGAGATTTTTACTGACCATCGCAGCCTCCAGTACTTATTCAAGCAGAAAGACCTGAATTTGAGGCAGCGGAGATGGATAGAGTTTCTAAAGGATTATGATGTTACTATATTGTATCACTCGGGAAAGGCCAATGTGGTGGCCGATGCTCTGAGTAGAAAGGCGGTGAGTATGGGCAGCCTTGCGTATATTCCAGCTGGCGAGAGACCGTTGGCTTCAGACGTTCAAACCTTGGCTAATCCGTTTGTGAGGTTGGATATTTTGCCCAGCAGTGTCTTAGCTTGCACTGTTGCTCGGTCTTCCCTATTTGATCGTATCCGAGAGCGACAGGATGATGATCCACATTTGGCAGTCCTTAGAGACACGGTTCGGCACTATGATGCCAAGAAGGTTACAGTTGGGGATGATGGCGTTTTGAGAATGCAGGGTAGGTTGTGTGTGCTTAATGTCGACGGCCTCCGTGAGTTGATTCTTGAGGAGGCTCATAGCTTCAAGTATTCTATTCACCCAGGTGCAGAAAAAATGTACAAAGATTTGAAACAACATTGTTGGTGGAGAAGGATGAAAAAGGACATTGTGGCTTATGTGGCTCGTTGCTTAAATTGCCAGCAGGTAAAATATGAGCATCAGAGGCCTGGTGGTTTGCTTCAGCAAATAGAGATTCCTGAGTGGAAGTGGGAGTGTATGACTATGGACTTCGTTGTTGGGCTCCCACGGACTCAGACAAAATTTGGTGCGGTTTGGGTTATTGTGGATAGGCTGACTAAATCAGCAGACTTCATTCCTGTGGCTAGTACCTATACTTCAGAGCGGTTGACTGAGTTATATATTCGGGAGATTGTTCGTCTTCATGGGTTGCCCGTATCTATCATTTCTGATCGAGGTACTCAGTTTACTTCTCACTTTTGGAGGGCAGTTCAGCGTGAGTTGGGTACCCGAGTGGAGTTGAGTACAACATTTCACCCACAGACTGATGGGCAGTCCGAGCGTACCATTCAGATATTGGAGGACATGCTCCGCGCTTGTGTTATTGACCTTGGAGGTTCATGGGATCAGTTCCTGCCATTAGCGGAGTTTGCTTATAATAATAGCTATCAGTCGAGCATTCAGATGGCTCCTTACGAGGCATTATACGGTAGACGGTGCAGATCGCCAGTTGGATGGTTCGAGCCGGGAGAGGCTAGGTTATTGGGCACAGACTTAGTCCAGGAGGCCTTAGATAAGGTCAAGATCATTCAGGAAAGACTTCGTGCAGCTCAGTCTAGGCAAAAGAGTTATGCCGATCGTAGGGTTCGCGATGTAGCAATTATGGTTGGAGAGAGAGTATTGCTTCGTGTGTCGCCCATGAAGGGTGTTATGAGATTTGGGAAGAAGGGTAAGTTGAGCCCTAGGTATATCGGGCCGTTTGAGATTCTTGATAAGGTAGGGGAGGTAACTTACAGATTGCATTGCCTCCAGGGTTATCCTCAGTTCATCCGGTGTTCCATGTGTCTATGCTCCGAAAATATCATGGTGACCCGTCCCACGTGTTAGATTTCAGCTCTGTCCAATTGGACAAAGACCTGACTTATGAGGAAGAGCCGGTAGCTATTTTAGACCGACAAGTTCGTCAATTGAGAAATAAGAGCTATCCTTCAATTCGAGTGCAGTGGAGAGGCCAGCCCGTTGAGGCAGCTACTTGGGAGTCCGAGTCGGACATGCAGAGTACATACCCACACTTGTTCGCCACTCCAGGTAATTTTCTATGTCCGTTTGAGGACGAACGTGTGTTTTAGAGGTGGAGATTGTGATGACCCAAGATGTCATTTTATAAAATTAGACTTCGTTCCATGTTTAAAAGCCATAAAAAAAGACTAAAATTAAATACCTCGATTTACGTGCGTAGTCCGGGCGCGAAACCGGAAAGCTTTTATGTGAAAATATGAAAAATAGTTATTTATAGAATTTAAACTTGATGAAAGTTGATTTTAGTCAACTTTTTGGGTAAACATACCCGGATCCGTGTTCCGACAATCCCGAGAGGTCCATAGTAAAATATGGGACTCGGACATATGCCCGGATATTAATTCCGAGGTCCCAAGCCTTAGAAATTAATTTTTGAAAGAAATTATTTTGCTGAAATGTTTGTAAATTAAAGAAAAGAAATAGTGCTTGAACCCGTTGGTATCGGGCCCATATTTTTGTCCCGGAGCCCAAAACTATATTAAAAAAAAGAAAAGGAAGGTTTGATGGAAACTTTGTCAAAGTGAAATCTAATTGGAATTTGGATTCACGTCAAAGTACGACTTTCGGCTTCGGGCTTCTAAAATCCCATTGGGAATGGGATTATGATTTTTTAATAGAAAATCATTGAAAAGTTCAATTAAGGATTTCATCTTAACATTGCCGCCCTAGTCTCTGTCATAACCTAAAGGAAAAAGTTGGCGATATGTATTCATATACATAGTGAACACCCAAATACGTGACCAACAGTAGTTCTTCGGAGGAACTACACCAAGAGAAAATTTTGCCAAAGAAAATTAGTTTTCTTGCCGTGTTGTTTGCTGGATTTTGAGAAATTTCAGCACATAACTTTGTTCAATTTGTTCGCGGGTTTAAAAAGGAAAGGCAATAATCGAGCAGTGAGTGGCCTACGAAATTGAGGTAAGTGTTTGGTCTAACCTTAGCTTGAGGGAATAGGACCCCCACTTGTTTGCTATGTGAAATGCATGGGTGTGATGTATAGGTGAGGTGACGAGTATCTATGCACCACCCAAATTGTTTGTTAAACATGATCCCTTCCCCATCCCGACTTAATTGATTTTTGCCTTAATTGTTATATATGTTATTATTATTTCTATGACTATTTGGCCCTATCAATGTGTTGTTAAATATGGTCGTGACTATTTTGAAAAAAAAAAAGTACTTGTGGGGTATTTGATTCTCTTGGGGCATAGATATGTTGAACAGTTTGACGCTACTTTTGGAAGTGTATATATACATTCGTGCTGGTTCTTCTGATTGTTCGCATTTGTTGTTGTTTAAAGCCTACGAGCGGTGTTGTTTTCTGTTAGAGAATTTTTAAATCAAAATTTGGTGTAATAAGGGTGAATATTTGGTGTGATAAGGGTGGATAATGGCGTGATAAGGGTGAATTATTGGTGTTATAAGGGTGGATAATTGATTGAGATATTGTGAAAGGTGGGATCGGGTTGCACGCCGCAACATGAGCGATAAGGGTGATATATTTAGGGAGGAGCAATAAGGGACGACAGGTGGGAGCGGGTTGCACGCCGCAACAAGGAGCGATAAGGGAGAACAATTATATTTTACTGATTTTCAAAGAAAATAAAGTTTTGAAAAACTTTAATATTTATTTTAGTATTATCACTGGTGGTAGACTCTATTTAAATTGGTAGCAGTTAATTGTTTTTGGTTTTGTACAAGTTGTGATATCATTGGTGCAATTATTTGGTCCTCGACGCTTTAATTTCGGATTGAGATTTGGAGTATGAACTCACTCTACAAGAGTTGAACTTTTGAGCAGACTATATAAAATATCAAATTAACATAGTCTTGCATAAAATTAACGGTTCATATATAGTTATTCTTTTTGTGATGGTGGTGGCTGGATAAGCTGGTGTTTCTCGGTTGTATTTTTCTAAAACTATTTTGTCAGGTTTTTTCAATTATTTCATCGATACATTCTACTTATCATGAGCATAAGTACCATGGTAACTTTTCAATCAAAGCTTAAGAAAATGAGAACTATTCATAGTCGAATTTTGATTTGGCAATATATAAAATAAAGCAAATAACTTGTGTTAGACAATCATAGTGTATAAATTATTTATTATCGTCAAGAATCTTTTAATTCATTTAATCTCATTTATAATGGTGTAAACTTAAATTGATTAAATAAAGCAGTAACAAATCACCGATTATATCAATTTTTCATTGATCATATTATTCCCTTTATACATTTTTGACACCATTTTCATTTAAAGTTAGAGATTTGAGATTTGAAAATTAATTGAGAATTTGTTTTAGCTGAGACCTGAAAAGGCAGCTGAGTTATTCTAATTTGTTGCAGCATTTATTTAATTATTTGGTTAGATTTCCTCTCTTGCTTTATATTTGTTGCCTCAGTTATATTTTTCTTATTCGTGTAGAATTGTTTTATTGTGATGTTGTGGATATTATTATCACAGGTTATATGTTGTTAATGCCCCGCCTTAGCCTCGTCACTACTTCGCCGAGGTTAGGCTCGGCACTTACTCAGTACATGGGGTTGGTTGTACTGATACTACACTCTGCACTCTTTTGTGTAGATCCAGGTACTAGTCATCAGTAGAGCTAGTTCAAGCAGCTTTCCCACTCATTTGGAGACACGAGGTACATCTGCCGGCGTTCGCAGATTCTGAGAGTCTTCTCCTATTTTTGCATACATTGTTTATTATTATTCAGAACAGTTACACTAATTCTCGCAGCTATTATTTGTAGTACTCTTTAGTAGTTCGTGGATTGTGACACCAGACCCTGTGGTAGTGTTAGAGTTATTTTTTATATATAATTAGTTCGCGGTTCGTTTCATTTAATGGGTTATTATTATTTTATTTTATTTTATGGATGTTGAGAATTATTTCAATTAGGTCCATTTTAAATTTGTTTATTTATTCTCAAATAATTAATCAAGGAAATTAGCTAAACGATTTCTAACATTGACTTGCCTAGAAAGTGTGGTGTTAGGCACCATCACGATCCCTGAGGTTGGGAATTTGGGTCGTGACAAACATGCAAGTTAACAGGGACATAGAGCAGCCAGGGATAGATTGGCATTCATAATAATACACCAGGACATACTAATCTAGGGTCTAGACAGGAATTACTTAAGTCTAACATCCATACTTAATGATAGGGTAAGCATACTAACTTAAGACAAGAGACAAGAAGACACAAAATTTAAACATAGCAGCAAACATGCTGATTAAAACCAATGATACAGTAGTGACCATGTTGGCTGAGATCAAGGAAGACACCAATTCAATTACACAAAAATATCCATACTAGTTGGAGTTGTAAGGCAGGAAAGACAAGAGTCTTAGACATAAAGTAAACATGCTGGTTTAAGGCAGTTGCCAGGAAGGATTGAAACCCAAACAGAAGTAAACATGTTGATTAAAGCAATACACAAGAAATAGTGAAACTTAAACAGGAGTGAACATGCTACAAACAGGGCAGACACGGAGCTAAATACATAAGTAGTTAGACTAGTATAGAAGAGGCATGGATTCAATAAGAAGTAAAGCAACATGTTCAAGCTTCACAGTATGATAAATGACATTAAGAATGGAAACATATCAATTAAAGGAAGAAAATAGGAGATGAAAGGTATGCAAGATTCAATAGTCTAGCCTTGGCTTTCAGCCGGCTAGACAAGCAATGAACACTAGTAGCAGAGAGATGAGAGCCAAAGTGTGTGAGTGTGTTTGTGAACTATTGTTCGTGTTTGAAGAATCAGAATGTGAGTGTATATATAGCACTTAGGGAGGTAAAACAAATAAGGTAAAAGTGATTTAGAGTTCAAAAATAAAGCAAGTAAATATAATCAAACAGTTTATTGGGGCTAATCCTAATTAATTTACACAAACAGAATTCGAAAAGGTCATATTAGCACAAGGAGGATCAATTACAAGCCCTAATTGGGACTTAAATAAGGTAACAAATCACTTATTGACCACAAATTAACTAATCAGTCGGAATAAGGAAAGTAAGACCAGTTAAAGGTCACAAATAAGGAAAGTAAGTAAAAATCCCAAATAATACTGATTTTAACGGGAAAGATTGTTCAAATCCCTAATAGAAATCAAATAAGTAAAAATCCCAAAGAATACTGATTTTAACAACAAAAATTGTTCAAATATATAATAGAAATCAATCAGTATATTGGGTTGACAGAAATAAACAAATAACAGAAGAACATTGAAGAAAATTAGTGCAATAATAGAACAAGACCTAGGGTTTAAGAATATACACGAAAACCAACCAAACTAGTAAAGAAATGATTAGATTAAACATTTGAAAGTTAAAAAAACCTTTTGAAGAAGCTCAGGATGAACCTTAAAGAAAGTAAATGGAATAGAAATAGTTAACCAAAATAGAAGATCTTCAAGGGAAAACACCAGATAATACTCGAATCGTTTAAGATCTACAAAGATTTGAACAGATTCGAGTAGTCGTAAAACTAGGGTTTTCAAAAACAGCAGAGATGAAAGAAACTCGGTCAAAAACAATAGATTCAAACTAAAAATAGGAGGAAATCAGTACTCACGAACGAGAATGGCCCTAGACAGGCCTGTAAACAAATTTCGGACAAAGAATAAAGTTGAATCTCCTTGAGATTCTTTTAAGAATCCATGTAATCCACGACCAGGGGATGTAGAAGGCTGGTAAGGGTTGGAGAAGACACATAAACTCCATAGACGGGAGTTTTTCCGGTGATGGCGATTAGGGTTTAGGGGGTGGTCAAGAGAGAATGGAGGGGTTAGGGGGAAACGATGACGGCGGAAGGGGAAGAAATGAAGGGGTTAGGGTTTGGGTTAGGATTAAAAAGGTAAGAATTAATGTGGACCGTTGATCTAAAAGATCAACGGCCACGGTCATGCGGGGTATTGGGTCGGGTAGACACAAATTGGGCCCCGGGGGTTAATTGGGCTGGTATTTTTGAGGGTTTGGGATAGTATAAAGAGTTAGGTCCGAAAATTAAAGGAATTAAAAAGGGCTATTTGTTAAATACACAATTAATTGATAAAATAATTTGTAAAAATAATTAACAAATTGTGAAAAATGATTTTCATGCATAAAAATGTTTTAAAATAATTACTCAATATTTTAAAAATTGAAAAAGCTATTTTTTGGTAAACTAATGTAATAATGCATACATGGGCTATAATTGCAAAGTTATTGCAGTTGTAACCCAAAAAATGTAAATGTGGCTAGTTGTGAAATAATTAAGCTTAGTATAAATATAAATAGTAAAATTAAGTCATAAATTTTTTATAAAATCATTTGTAGTGCAATTGCTGATTATTTATATAATAAAAAATACTGCGATATTAATTAAAAAATCCTTAAAAAATACAGAAATTATGAAAAAATATTAATTAATGCCAACGCATTGCTTTGAAGGTGTATATGCATTTTTAAAATATTATAGGAAAAAATTGGGTATCAACAATATGCACATGCACAAAAATGTGCAGCAAGTGTAGTATGAGTACGTAAATCAATGTGTACCCAGTAAGTATCCCGTCTGACCTCAAAGAAGTAGTGACGAGGGGTCGATTCTGATACTTACTATGGGCTAACAATAATATATTGATGTCATAATTAAGCATGGATTACATAATATGGCTGAAAACTCAATAACCGAAAATAATAAACAATTCTTTTACTAACCGAAATTTTTCAAATTTTATTTTCATCATTTAACAATTTATATCTCAAGCCAATGAAACAATGTCAATTATAATTAGTTCCAAAGAGTTATCATGCACAAGTCATGCCGAGGTCGTACGGCCCGATCCAATATATAAATATAAATTATGCACTGTCGAGGGGTGAACAGCACAAACCATAGATGCATCTATCTGCTACCGAGGCGTTCAGCCCGCTCCAAAAGAAGAGAAAACACATATAAACAACCAAATTCAAGATTTATTAAGGGTTAATGTTCAAAGAAATATCAATTCTCATTAACGGTCAAGTGACCCGTCCAAAACTCAAGTAGGTGGAGTTTAACCTTTTACAATTCCTCTATCAAATTTCAATATGGTTTAAACGATTAAATTAACAAGTAGGATGTAAACATCGCAATTATAACATGATTTGGGTCCTAGACTACCCGGACATAAGCATAACAGTAGCTACGCACGGACTCTTGTTACCTCGTGCATACGTAGCCCCCCACAAATTGGAAGCACATATTAATTTAATTCACCTATGGGCTTAATTCCCTTTTACGCAGTTAGAAAAGAGACTTACCTCGCTCCGAAGTTCCATAGCCGGTTCTCAAGCCTTTCCAATAACTCAAACTGATGCCCAATCGCTCCAAAACTAGTCAATAAATGAGCAAATCCATAAATATATACTCTAATACTCATTATAATCTAATTTTACAACAATTTTCAACTCCGCTCGAAAAGTCGATAAAATTCACCCTCGGGCCCACGTGCCCGGATTCTAAAAATTTTCAAAGATAAACTTTAACCATAACACCACGAACTCAAATATAGGATTTATTCCAAGTTCCATGTCCAATTTCGTGGTCAAAATCAAAAAATACCAATTTCTAACATTTTCTTAAAAATCTCAAATTTCAATAAACTTTCATGCCTAAATCATTGTATAAACCTTGTATTTAGCTCACAATTAGTAGAAATCACATACCTCATGCTTGATGATGAAATCCCCTCTTCAAAAGCTCCAAAAATCGCCCAAGCCATGTGAAAAATGGGTGAAATGAACCCAAACCCCACTTTTAAAATATTCTGCCCAAGCCAGGTCCGCCTTTCTTCGTGTTCGCGATCAAAGCCTCGTGTTCGCGAAGGCTTCATACTCCCATGCTTCGCGTTTTCATTTGGGGCTCAGCGTTCGCGAAGGCTAAATGGCTCCATCCCCAGCTTCCCCCCTTTCCTTCTACGCGTTCGCGATTAACCCTTCGCGTTCGCGTAGGTTCCTAAGACAATCCCTCCGCGTTGAGGACCCGTTGGTCAAAGGAAATGGAATGTCCTGCTTCCAGGACGGAGCCGTATGACGCGAGAGTTTCACGTATGCGACCTCTACTTGGCTTTCGCGAAGGCCAAAACCCAACAACCTCAAGAATTGCTCTTCGCGAATGCGAGACTCTTTTCGCGTTCGCGAAAAGGAAACCAGATACCAGTAACAACAATTCCAAAACAACTCAAATTGATCCGAAACCACCCCGAAACACACCCGAGGCCCCCGGGACCCCGTCCAATCACACCAACCAGTCCCATATCATAACGCAAACTTGCTCAAGGCCTCAAATGATATAAAACAACGTCAAAACCATGAATCGCATCCCATATCAAACTTAAATGAACTTTAGAACTTCAACTTCAACATACAATGACGAAACCTGTCAAATCATGTCCGATTGACCTTAAATTTTGCACACAAGTTATATTAGACATTACACACCTACTCCAACTTCCGGAATCAGAATCCGACCCTGACATCAAAAAGTCAATTCCTGGTCAAACTTCTCAAAAACTTTCAAATTTCTAACTTTCGCCTAATGACCCCGAAGTGACCTACAGACCTCCGAATCCACATCTGGATGCGCTCCCAATGCCAAAATCACCATACGGAGCTATTCCCAGACTCGAAATTCCAAATGAACATCGATAACATTGAAATGAACCTCAACCCAAATTTATGAAATTCTTCCAAAATGTCAACTTTCCATAATAGGCGCCGAAACGCTCTCGAGTCATCCAAAACTCGATCCGGACATACGCCCAAGTCCTAAATCATCATACGAACCTATTGGGACCTTCAAATCCTGATTCCGAGGTTGTTTACTCAAAAATCAAACCTTAGTCAATTCCTCCAACATAAAGCTTCTGAAATTAGAACTTTCTTTCTGAATCAACTCCGAACTTCCCCAAATTCAATTCCGACCATACGTGCAAGTCATAATACCTCAAGTGAAGCTACTCAGGGACTTAAACCATTGAACCACGCGCTAGAGCTCAAAACGACCGATCGGGTCGTTACATTCTTTCCCACTTAAACATACTTTCATCCTCGAACGTGCTAAGAACTGCTCTGGAGTTGTCTAAAGTCATTGTTTAACCTCCTGAGCACCTATACGTGCCACCACAACCCAGTCAAGCACATTAGCTCAAGAAAATCTGAAGATTCTTCCTTTTAGTTAGTCAAATTAGTGTTAGAGTCCAATTCCAACATCCGGAATTCTCTGCCAGGCTTGTTTCTATCATCCGAACACCGTATCACTCACTACACGATGCACCAATACATGATTGCATATCTTTGATGAATCCACACCATGCACCGCATAATTCACATGACCATAATAACATTCTCTGATAACAACAGCCGAAATCCCATGAATTTGATGCTCACAACACACCCAGGACGCATATAAGTCCTGCTCCAACTCTTGAAATACTACCACGACAGAAGAGATGTGTAGAAATTCATAACCAACTGCTGAGTCAACAAATCATTGAGTTTATCCTCTTGACAAAAACCATTATCTCATTATGAACCAATTAACGATGTTCTTGCTCTTTAACACGTTTCATATAAATTCAATCGCACTTATCCTAAGTCCATTAATCTCGTCTCCCCAGTACAAGCTGCTCGGGCAATAAGCCACTTCAGACATGACCAAAAGTCTCATATGATGCCACAATGTGCCAACAAGTTGCAAACTCGAATGTGATACATAAGAAAAACGAACTCTGGAAAGAACTGCTCAACCCACGTGACTAATTAAACAACCGAAAAGATGTTATGAACCTTCCTCAAAAAATGAGAAACAAAACACACAAAAATAGATATAGGGAACTATACTGCACATCACACTGTTGCGGCGTGTAACACAATCCACACATGATATCGTTGCGGCGTGCAACCCGATTCAACTGTAACGACCTGGCCGGTCGTTTTGGAGAGTTAGCGCCCCGATCCCCTGATAACTGTTCCTCCCTTGTCTTATTAGGTTAATGGAACGAGTCGGAGCATTGAGTGATGAAAATTGGAGTGTTTTTGGACATATAGTCCTTTAAGGTGAGCTTTGACCTTAGAAATTGGGCCGGAGCGGGAGCTGTGTGAAGACGGATCCGAAATGGAAAGTCGTCAACTCCGTCAGCTCCGTTGAGTGATTTCGGGGTTGGGAGCGTGTTCGGAATGTGTTTTTGAGGCCATACATAGATTTAGGCTTGAATTGGCAAAATTTAGAATTTCGGCGATATCAGCCGATAGGTGAGATTTTGATATCGGACTCGGAATGCAATTCTGAAAGCGACAGCAAGTCCGGAATGTCATTTATGACCTGTGTGCAAAATATGAGGTCATTCAGACGAGTTTAGACGTGGTTCGACGTCGGAATTGAATTCTTAAAAATTCCTAAGTTCCTTGGCTTGAATCTATGCATTTTTGGATATTTTGAGGTTAGGGTACGTGTTTATAAGGCCCGACCAAGTGTGTATAGGGTATTGGGATCAGTTGGTGGTTTCGGGTGAGGTCTCGGGGGGCCTCGGGGTTGTTTCGAATGCTTATCGGGAAGTTTGGAAAATTTCAAAGTGCTGAA
>ML271570.1:63165-81333 GCA_005239495.1 Nicotiana undulata | reverse complement strand
CCCCCCCTTTTTTTCCTCTCCTTTCGGATCAGTCAGGGTTTTGACATTATTGGGATAACTCATTTCCTTTTGGGATAAGGGGTGTAAGGAATTTGAAGAGTCTCCACCTAACGAATTAAGGTTCATTAGGGCACCTACTAAGGGTCATTTATAACACAGATTGAATAACCAGAGATTGGGTAAGGGCTTAAAATTACTTCAAGAGGAAAGTGCTAGGCACCCCTCGAAGTCCACAACTGTGGGTACCGGCCAAACTTACTTTGTGAATTAAATGGAGTAGCAAGTAGACAGTCCAAGCACACATATATAAACAAATAAAGGTTTGATAGATTGGCATCCTAAGCACACATATGTAAAGGGTAGGGAGGTCCTAAGTTGTTTATCCTATAGGATCACATCTGTACAATGCCCGGTAATCACTCCTCAACGAGGGGCTACACATTGCATTAACGTACATGTCATCATATCCTTATCTACCCATTGTCCCACCCCTTAGCGGTTATTAAGAGAATTTGATTTAATGAGCTCTAAGCGTGTTGTTACATGTCCCTTCCTTGTGGTCCCAGAGGAGTTTAGGACCTCTAGATATTGGTAGTTTTAGACAAACCCCTATGGTTTTAAAAGGAAAAATACTAGGCGACAAGCAAATAACAAATAGGACTAGCACGTAAGTGAAAGAAACAGTTAAGAGGCTCAGGTTTACCTCCACACATGCACATAAACAGCACGTCTCAAACACAGGCAAAGGCAGTTTTATATAAAAGGTCCTAAGACAAGATATCTAAGTGAACACCAATTGACAGAAATATGCAACACTATTTTTATAAACTTCATGGCGGGGTCCTAATCAGTTTGCATACTAATTTCAAACCTGTGAATCTGTAAGCAGTAAACACAATCAAAGCAGTTTCTGATTTTATACAAAGATTAATCACCTAAGGCTTGCCTAGGCGTGGGATTATAAGCAATTATATTTTACAGGAGATGTTAACAATCTATAAATTGTTTAACCTACAAGCATATTGTTCTAAGTGATCAGGCCTTTTAAAGGGAATTTTCACTAGTTTTGTTCAGAAGTGTAACACCTATATGAGAGATGATTTTTTATACATTTTTCATGGTCAGTTGATTAATATTAGTTAGACTAGGCGTATTGAAACGAATGCAAACTGAATTCTTAAGACACGATTTCTAAATGCACACCAGAGTGACAGAATTCTTCAGACATGCTTTCTAGATGCACACAAGAGTGACAGAATTCTTAAGACATGCTTTGTAGATGCACACAAGAGTGATAGTTTTATGTCATGCTTATTTATTACCCTAAGAGCAGGATCTCTAAGTGATAGACTGATACAACATTAAAACATAGGCTAGTGACATATGATATATTGAAACAGTAAATGTGAAGTCCTAAGAACATGGTATCTAATGCAACGCTTGGCATGATTTGGATGAACACATTAGTCCTAAAACATGAATTCTAATGTAGATATAAAGAATGTAAATCCTAAAGCATGATTTCTACCCAATAACATGAACAATACTATACGACTACCCTTCCTATTTTCACTATCCATCCCCAATATTTGTTTACAAGTAATTATTACAGACCAATAGCTGAATAAATTACATAAGTAAAAAAAGGGGAAGAAGTTAAACTATAGGGAGCCTGAAGCAGGCCCAAATGTATCCTGAGAATACCAAGCCTTCCATAAGACAGGATATCTAAGTGAACACAAATAGACAGAAATATGCAACACTATTTTTATATGCAACACTGTGTTTCGAGGCCCCGAAAGCCTCCGTTAATCTCACCTCGATATGCGTGCGCAGCCCGGGCGTGTAGCCGGGAAGTCTGTATGTTGGAATTTGATGAAAATAGAATTTATGATAATTAAATGAATAAAGTTGACTATGGCCAACATTTTTGGTAAACGGAACCAGACCCGTGATGTGACGGTCCCGGAGGGTCCGTAGGAAAATATGGGACTTGGGCGTATGCCCGGAATCGAATTTCGAGGTCCCAAGCCCGAGAAATGAATTTTTAAAGAAAATTGTTTTCTGGAAATAATAAAGGCATTTAAAAATGAATAATTATGTGAACACTGTGTCACCGGGCCCGTATTATGGTTCCGGAGCCCGGAACAGGTTTATTATATGTTATGTGACTTATCTGTGAAATTTGGTGTAAAACGGATTTGAAGTGATGTGATTCGGATTAAAAATTGGAAAAGTTAAGCTTTATGAAGTTTTGAGAAAATTCTATGAGTTTTAAGGTTTAATTCCTTGTTTTTGATGATATTTTGGTGATTTGAAAGCTTGAATAAGTCTGTAGGATGTTTTGGGAGTTGTGTGTGTTGTTGGTTTTGAGCCCCGAGGGCTCGGGTGAGTTTCGGGTAGCTAACGGGGTGAGAAAACTTAGGAAAATCTGGTTTTTTTGGTAGTTTTCTGGTGTCAGGCCTTTTCTTCAGTGCGATCGCATATACATCTCTGCGATCGCACAACACTAGGTTGGTAGGAGTCCCAGGTGTTCTATGCGATCGCAATGCCAGCTCCGCGATCGCATAGGGTGTTAGTCGAGTCAGAGGTCTGGAGAAATTTGGTCAGTGCGGTCGCGTTGGGGGTGCTGCGATCGCACAGGGTGGGGGGCCTTAGGTTCTGCTATCGCGTAGGTCTTCCTGCGATCACGTAGAGTATCATCCGATCCTCTTCTACTATCGCAATTGTTCTTCTGCGATCGTAGAGCACAAACTCGTTCAGTGATTTTTAAATACCAAAACAGAACCTTATACGGGATTCTTCCCATTTTCCACTTCTCTTTTCTTCCCCAAGCCTCCATAACCGAGAATCAAGCTCCCCATCCTCCATAACTCCATAGGTAAGTGCTATTGACCTCGTTTTCTCTTAATTTCTTCAACTAATCACTAGATTCTAGGCCTAAAAACATGGAAATTATGGTAGAAATTGGGGTTGTTGGGTAGAGTAGGTTTTTGGGATATTTGGGTGATTCAACCTCAATTTATGGTCGAATCTTTAAGCAAATCATATATTCTATCTAGTGGAGTTATGGGTGATCGGGTTTTGGTCCGAGCCTCGTGTTTGGACCAAGCGGGCGCGGGGTCAAATTTTGGAATCTTAGGAAAAATTCTTAGAAATTAGTAATTAGGCTATGGGCTTGATTTATTGAGCCATTATTGATATACTTGGGTTCATTATGTCTAGATAATACCGTTCTGGAGTCGGATTCTAAAGGAAAGGCTGTGATTGAGGCTTGACTTGCATTTTGGAGCCAAGGTAAGTGTTTCGCCTAACCGTGGCTTGAGGGATTAGGTATAGAGTCTTATTTGCTATGTGTAATTCATGTCCAACGTATAGGCGGGGTGACGAGTTCCTATATGTTGCGGTCAAGCATGACCTTGAGACAATTGTGATGAATCGTATTGTGTTCTTAATATTCTCCGTACTATGAGTAATTGGTGATTTAGAAGTGATACCTTGATGTTGTTTCATGACGTGGGGAGTTATTGTGTCATTTGTTTCAGTTGAGGCTTTTAATGTTGAAACTATATTTCTGATGCGAGGTTGGTTATAGCTAAGACCCTTGCCGGGCTTTTTTTGAGTTATTAATTGATGATTTCCCCTTGCCAGGACGATAGAATTTTATTGAGTATTTCTATACACTTGAGACTTCTTATTGTTGATTTTTACGTTATATTGTTGCCTTTTTATTATTTATCGCACGAGGGGACATGCCGTGCTGATTGTTTGTTATTTATCACACGAGGGGACATGCCGTGTTGATCGTTTATTATTTATCGCACGAGGGGACATGTCATGCTAATTGTTTATTATTTATCACACGAGGGGACATGCCGTGTTGATCGTTGATTGTTTATTGCACGAGGGGACATTCCGTGCCGAGTGTTACTATTTACGCACGAGGGGACATGCCGTGTTGATCGTTGATTGTTTATTGCACGAGGGGACATTCCGTGCCGAGTGTTACTATTTACGCACGAGGGGACATTCCATGCCGAGTGATTGTGAGGTTTGCTGTTCATTATCTGTTTTGAGACGTTAAATTATTGCTTTTACTTTTACATTTCAGTTATTAGCCAGTTCTACCGTGCTAGCATTTTGTTGCCCCTTTTACCCCCAGCATGTCCTCCCCGATCTGTCTTACTTGCTTATTTCCGTCGATATTTTCCGGTGATTATGTAGAATTGCACAGGTACATATATTGTTGTCGGTCCTAGCCTTGTCACTACTTCGCCGAGGTTAGGCTCCGCACTTACTCAGTACATGGGGTCAGTTGTACTGATGCTACACCTGCACTTCTTTATGTTGTGCAAACTACGCAGCCGGGCCCGGTGGTCACTGACAGTCGGAGCATCCCATCAGTTCATACAGGAGACATCGAGGTAGACCCGTAGACGTTCGTGGGCCTTGGCGTCACCTTCCACTCTTCACTTTCAGCTCTGTCTTATCTTATAGTTCAAAGACAGTCATATGTACTTATTTTCAGACCTTTGTTTTAGTAATCTCGTAGACAGTTCGTGAATATGTGACACCAGTTCTGGGATTTGTATATGGGTTTTATTTCGAATGCTTTGCTATGTTATCTTCTTGTAAATTGTTAACTTTTATGTTGTTAACTATAGTTGCCCTTGTCATCCTGTTTATTTTAGTTGTCAATGAATTTTAGTTAGTTCCAACGTTGGCTTGTCTAGCGGGTTCAACGTTAGACGCAGTCATGGTCCGAAAGTTGGATTTTGGGTCGTGACAAGTTGGAATCAGAGCCCTAGGTTGCTTAGGTCTCACAACTCACGGACAACCTTGGTAGAGTCTGAGGGATCGGTACGGAGACGTCTGTATTTATCCACCAGAGGCCGCTAAGTTAGGATACTCCTCTTCTCCTCATACTCTGTCGTGCGTAGTATATTCTGTATACTTATTGAGTTTCAATTCTACTCTCTCGCAGATGGAGAGGACGCGTGCTTCCCTTGGTTCCGCTCAGCAGCCCGACACTTCTGCTACAGCTCCTACGAGGGGTTGAGGTCGAGGACGAGGTCGTGCTAGAGGTCGAGGACGGGGCAGGGCTCAGCCTAGAGCAGCAGCCCCATTGGAGGACCCTCAGGTCGAGTCTGACGAGGAGGTCCCAGTTTCGGCAGTCCCAGTTGGACCAGCACAGGTCCCAGAGGGGTTCATAGCTACCCTAGTTCTTTAGGACGCTCTTGTCCGTCTGGTCGGACTTATGGAGAGTGTGGATCAGGCCAGTCTTCTTCCTACAGCACCAGCTGGATCTCAGGCTAGGGGAGGGACCCAGACTCCTATTATTCATACACCAGAGCAGGTTGCCACTCAGTTTTAGACTCCAGCACCTCAGCCAGCCGTAGTAGCACAGCCAGGTGTTGCAGCACCTGTGGTTGAGGGAGCAGTTATGTCAGCAGATGCTCTATAGAGACTGGACATATTCACCAAGTTATTCACTACTACTTTTACTGGTGCACCATCAGAGGATCCCCAGGATTATTTAGACAGCTGTTATGAGGTTCTTCGGAACATGGGCATTGTGGAGTCCAATGGAGTTGATTTTGCTACATTTCGTCTTTCTGGCACCGCCAAGACTTGGTGGAGAGATTACTGCTTGACCAGACCAGCTGGGTCTGCACCTCTGACTTGGGCTCAGTTCTCCGAGTTGTTCTTGGGGAAGTTCCTTCCAGTTACTCAGAGAGAGGATCTTCGGAGGCAGTTTGAGCGTCTATAGCAGGGCTCCATGTCCGTCACTCAGTACGAGACCAGGTTCATTACTCTGCCCAGGCATGCCATTATGATACTCCCCACTGATCGGGAGAGAGTTCGAAGATTTTATCGAGGGTCTAGCTCAGCCCATAAAACTTTAGATGGCCAGAGAGACGGGTACTGATATCTCCTTTCAGGATGCAGCCGATGTGGCCAGGCGCATTGAGATGGTATTATCCCAGGGTGGTGGACAGGGGTCTGACAAGAGACCTCGTCATTTCGGCCGTTTCAGTGGTGCCTCATTTGTAGGCAGAGATTCCTTTGGCAGAGGTCATCCCCTTACGCCCTATCAGTCGGCACTCCAGGTATCCCGCAGTGCACCTTTAGCTTCCATCAGTGCATCGCCGATTCAGAGCTATCAGGGAGGTCATTCTGGTCGTTAGGGATAGTTCCAGGGTCAGTATTCTCAGCAGCCTAAGTCTTGATTCACTTGCGGTGGTATGGGGCATATTTCCAAGTTTTGCCCCCGAGGTTTTGGTGGTTCTCAGTATCAGGGTTCCCGTGCCATGGTTCCCGCACCAGGTGCACCCTCGCCCCCTCAGCCAGCTAGGGGTGGTCGTGGTGCCAGAGGTGGAGGGCAGGCCGTGAAAGGTAGGGGTCATCCCGTAGCAGGTAGACCCAGAGATGTGCAGGTTGGAGGGGCTCCGCCCCGATGCTATGCTATTCCGGCCAGGCCTGAGGCTGAGGCCTCTGACGCAGTTATCACAGGTACGGTATCAGTTTGCAGTCGAGATGCTTCGGTATTATTCGATCCGGGTTCTACTTTCTCTTATGTGTCTTCATATTTTGCCCCTTATTTGAGCATGCCCCGTGATTCCCTGAGTGCTCCTGTATATGTGTCTACCCCGGTGGGTGATTCTATTGTGGTAGATCGAGTCTACCGTGCTTGCTTAGTAGTTATTGGTGGTATGGAGACTCAGGTTGATCTTTTGCTTCTGGATATGGTGGACTTTGATGTTATATTGGGGATGGATTGGCTATCTCCCTATCATGCTATTCTGGACTGTCATGCCAAGACAGTGACCTTAGCCTTGCCAGGAGTACCTCGTTTAGAGTGGAGAGGGACTCCTAGTCATTCTTCTGGTAGAGTTATTTCTTATATGAAGGCTCGGCGCATGGTCGAGAAGGGGTGTTTGGCCTATTTGGCCTATGTTCATAATTCTAGTGTCGAGGTTCCTTCTATGGAGTCTGTGCCCGTGGTTCGTGAGTTTCCAAGGGTATTCCCTACTGACCTGCCGGGTATGCCACCCGACAGGGATATTGATTTTTGTATTGAGCTAGCTGAGGGAACACAGCCCATTTCCATCCCCCCGTATCATATGGCTCCGCCAGAGTTGAAGGAATTAAAGGAGCAATTACAGTATTTGTTGAATAAAGGCTTCATCGGGCCTACTGTTTCTCCTTGGGGTGCTCCGNCTTATTTGATCAGCTTCAGCGTGCTACAGTGTTCTCTAAGATAGACTTGAGGTATGGTTATCATCAGCTGAGGATTAGGGCTTCTGATGTGCCTAAGACGGCTTTTCGCACTCGTTATGGGCATTATGAGTTTTTGGGTTGACTAATGCCCCCGCTGCTTTTATGGAGTTGATGAATCGGGTATTCATGCCTTATTTGGACTCGTTCGTTATTGTTTTCATTGATGATATTTTGATATACTCTCGCATCTGAGAGGAGCATGAGCAGCACCTTAGAGTCGTCTCCAGACTCTGAGGGATCGGCAGTTGTATGCCAAGTTTTCTAAGTGTGAGTTCTGCTTGAGTTCGGTGGCATTCTTGGGCCACGTTGTATCGGCAGAGGGCATTCAGGTGGATCCAAAGAATGTTTCAGCAGTTAGAGATTGGCCTAGGCCCACCTCAGCCACAGAGATTCGGAGTTTCTTAGGCCTAGCAGGCTATTATCGCCGGTTCGTGGAGGGGTTTTCATCTATAGCAGCCCCTATGACCAAGTTGACACAGAAGAGTGTTCAGTTCAGATGGTCGGAGGAGTGTGAAGCGATCTTTCAGAAGCTCAAGACAGCATTGACCACAACACCAGTGTTGGTATTGCCCACAGGTTCAGGTTCTTATATTGTGTATTGTGATGCTTCGAGAGTTGGGTTTGGTGCATTGTTGATGCAGGATGGANAATTGAATATGAGACAGAGGAGGTGGTTAGAGTTGCTGAAGGATTATGATAATACTATTCTCTATCATCCGGGAAAGGCCATCGTGGTGGTCGATGCCTTGAGCCGGAAATCAGTCAGCATGGGTAGTTTGGCTTACCTATCAGTTGGAGAGCGACCTTTGGCTTTGGATGTTCAGGCGTTAGCCAATTTGTTATATTGGAGGTTTCTGAGGGTGGCAGTGTTTTGGCCCATACCGACGCTCGTTCTTCATTGTATGATCGTATTCGCGTCAGGAAGTATGAGGGTCGTCATTTGTGTGCTCTTAGGAATGTGGTTCGGCACGGACTTGCCAAGCAGGTAACAGTTGATGCTGAGGGAGTTTTGAGATTGCAGGGTCGTATATGTGTTCCTGATGTTGATGGCATTCGTGAGTTAATATTGCAGGAGGCCCATAGTTCTCGGTATTCCATTCATCCGGGCGCCGCGAAGATGTACCAGGACTTGCGGCAGCATTATTGGTGGCATAGAATGAAGAGGGATATTGTGGCTCGGTGCTTGAACTGTCAGCAGGTTAAATATGAACACCAGAGACCCGGTAATTTGATGCAGCAGATTCAGCTTCCCGAGTGGAAGTGGGAGCGTATCACGATGGATGTTGTAGTTGTACTTCCACCGACCCAGAGGATGGTTGATGCAGTATGGGTTGTTGTGGATAGGCTGACCAAGTCAACACATTTCATTCCGGTGGCGGTTTCATCTTCAGCGGAGAAGTTAGCTCAGATCTATATGAGAGAGATTGTCTGATTGCATGGTGTGCCCTTATCTATCATATCAGACCGAGGTACTCAGTTTACCTCCCATTTCTGGAGAGTATTTCAGTGAGAGTTGGGCATACAGATTGACTTGGGCACAACATTTCATCCCCCGACGGACGGGCAGTCCGAGCGTACTATTCAGATTTTTGAGGATATGTTGCGAGCTTGTGTCAATGACTATGGTGTTTCATGGGATCAGTTCCTACCTTTATCAGAGTTTGCCTACAACAACAGTTACCAGTCGAGCATTCAGATGGCTCCGTATGAGGCGTTGTATGGTAGGCGATGTCGGCCTCCAGTCGGATGGTTTGAGCCCGGAGAGGCTAGGTTATTGGGTTTTGAGTTAGTCCAAGATGCCTTGGATAAGGTGAAGATTATTCAGGATAGGCTTCGTACAGCTCAGTCTAGGCAAAAGAGTTATGCAGATCGCATAGTTCGAGGTTTGTCTTTCATGGTAGGAGACCAGGTGTTCCTTCGAGTGTCGCCTATGAACGACATGATGAGATTCGGAAAGAAGGACAAGTTGAGCCCTAGGTATATTGGTACATTTGAGATTTTGGATAGGGTAGGAGAGGTGGCCTACAGACTTGCCTTGCCACCGCATTTATCAGCGATACATCCAGTGTTTCATGTATCCATCTCATGTTCTTGACTTCAGCGGTGTCCAGTTGGACAAGGATCTGACTTATGAGGAGGAACCGGTAGCTATATTAGATAGGCAGGTTCGTCAGTTGAGGTCGAAGAGTTATCCTTCGGTCCGTGTTCAGTGGAGAGGTCAGCCTGCCGAGGCAGCTACTTGGGAGTCCGAGTCCGATATGAGGAGTCGTTATCCCCATCTTTTCTCAGACTCAGGTACTTTTCTATGTCTGTTCGAGGACGAACGTTTGTTTCAGAGGTGGAGATTGTGATGACCCAAAAGGTCATCCTAATATAATTCTAGCTAAATCTGTGTTCCGATGCCCCGAAAGCCTCCGTTAATCTCACCTCGATATGCATGCGCAACCCGGGCGTGTAGCCGGGAAGTTTGTATGTTGGAATTTGATGAAAATGGAATTTATGATAATTAAATGAATAAAGTTGACTATGGCCAATATTATTGTAAATGGACCCGGACCCGTGATGTGACGGTCTCGGAGAGTCCGTAGGAAAATATGGGACTCGGGCGTATGCCCGGAATCGAATTCCGAGGTCCCAAGCCCGAGAAATGAATTTTTAAAGAAAATTGTTTTCTGGAAACAATAAAGGCTTTTGAAAATGAATAATTATGTGAAAACCGTGTCACTGGGCCCGCATTATGGTTCCAGAGCCTGGAACAGGTTTATTATATGTTATGTGACTTATCTGTAAAATTGTAAAACGGATTTGAAGTGATGTAATTCGGATTAAAATTGGAAAAGTTAAGCTTTATGAAGTTTTGAGAAACTTCTATGAGTTTTAAGGTTTAATTCCTTGTTTTTGATGATATTTTGGCGATTTGAAAGCTTGAATAAGTCCGTAGGATGTTTTGAGAGACGTGTGTGTTGTTGGTTTTGAGCTCCGAGGGCTCGGGTGAGTTTGGGTAGCAAACGGGGTGAGAAAACTTAGGAAAATCTGGTTTTGTTAGTTGTCTGGTGTCAGGACTTTTCTTCAGTGCGATCGCATATACATCTCTGCGATCGCACAGCATTTGGTTGGTAGGAGTCCCAGGTGTTCTATGCGATCGCAATGCCAGCTCCGCGATCGCATAGGGTGTTAGTCGAGTCAGAGGTCTGGAGTAATTTGGTCAGTGCGGTCGCGTGGGGGGTGCTGCGATCGCACAGGGTGGGGGGCCTTAGGTTCTGCGATCGCGTAGGTCTTCCTGCGATCGCGTAGAGTATCATCTGGTCCTCTTCTGCGATCGCAATTGTTCTTCTGCGATCACAGAGCACAAACTCGTTCAGTGATTTTTAAATACCAAAACAGAACCTTATACGGGATTCTTCCCATTTTCCACTTCTCTTTTCTTCCCCAAGCCTCCATAACCGAGAATCAAGCTCCCCAACCTCCATAACTCCATAGGTAACTGCTCTTGACCTCGTTTTTTCTTAATTTCTTCAACTAATCACTAGATTCTAGGCCTAAAACATGGAAATTAAGGTAGAAATTGGGGTTGTTGGGTAGAGTAGGTTTTTGGGAAAATTGGGTGATTCAACCTCAATTTGGGGTCGAATCTTTGAACAAATCATATATTCTAACTAGTGGGGTTATGGGTGATCGGGTTTTGGTCCGAGCTTCGTGTTTAGATCAAGCGGGCCCGGGGTCAAATTTTGAAATCTTAGGAAGAATGCTTAGAAATTAGTAATTAGGCTATGGGTTTGATTTATTGAGCCATTATTGATATACTTGGGTTCATTATGTCANGAATCGTATTGTGTTCTTAATATTCTCCGTACTATGAGTAATTGGTGATTTAGAAGTGATACCTTGATGTTGTTTCATGACGTGGGGAGTTATTGTGTCATTTGTTTCGGTTGAGGCTTTTACTGTTGAAACTGTATTTTTTATGCGAGGTTGGTTATAGCTGAGACCCTTGTCGGGCTTTTGTTGAGTTATTAATTGATGATTTCCCCTTGCCGGGACGATAGAATTTTATTGAGTATTTCTATACACCTAAGACTTCTTATTGTTGATTTTTACGTTATATTGTTGCCTTTTTATTATTTATCGCACGAGGGGACATGTCGTGCTGATTGTTTGTTATTTATCGCACGAGGGGACATGCCGTGCTGATTGTCTATTATTTATCACACGAGGGTACATGACGTGTTGATTGTTTATTATTTATCGCACGAGGGGACATGCCGTGCTGATTGTTTATTATTTATCACACGAGGGGACATGCCGTATTGATCGTTTATTATTTATCGCACGAGGGGACATGTCGTGCTAAATATTTATTATTTATCACACGAGGGGACATGCCGTGTTGATCGTTGATTGTTTATTGCACGGGGGGACATTCCGTGCCGAGTGTTACTATTTACGCACGAGGGGACATTCCGTGCCGAGTGATTGTGAGGTTATGCACGAGGGGACATGCCGTGCCTTTTGTTGTTCATTATGTGTTTAGACGTTAAATTACTGCTTTTACTTTTACATTTCAGTTATTACCCTGTTCTACCGTGCTAGCATTTTGTTACCCCTTTTACCCCCAGCATGTTCTCCCCGATCTGTCTTACTTACTTATTTCTGTCGATATTTTCAAGTTATTATATAGAATTGCACAGGTACATATATTGTTGTCGGTCCTAGCCTCGTCACTACTTCTCCGAGGTTAGGCTCGGCACTTTCTCAGTACATGGGGTCGGTTGTACTGATGCTACACCTGCACTTCTTTATGTTGTGCAGACTACGCAGCCGGGCCCGGTGGTCACTGACAGTCGGAGCATCCCATCGGTTCATACAGGAGACATCGAGGTAGACCCACAGACGTTCGTGGGCCTTGGCGTCACCTTCCACTCTTCACTTTCAGCTCTGTCTTATCTTATAGTTCAAAGACAGTCATATGTACTTATTTTCAGACCTTTGTTTTACTAATCTCTTAGAAAGTTCGTGAGTATGTGACACCAGTTCTGGGATTTGTATATGGGTTTTATTTCGAATGATTTGCTATGTTATCTTCTTGTAAATTGTTAACTTTCATGCTGTTAACTATAGTTGCCCTTGTCATCCTGTTTATTTTAGTTGTCAATGAATTTTAGTTTGTTCCAACGATGGCTTGTCTAGGGGGTTCAACGTTAGACGCAGTCATGGTCTGAAGGTTGGATTTCGGGTCGTGAAATAAACACAATCAAAGCAGTTTCTGATTTTATACAGAGATTAATCACCTAAGGCTTGCCTAGGCGTGGGATTATAAGCAATCATATTTTATAGGAGATGTTAACAATCTATAAATTGTTTAACCTACAAGCATATTGTTCTAAGTGATCAGGCCTTTTAAAGGGAATTTGCACTAGTTTTGTTCAGAATTGTAACACCTATATGAGAGACGATTTTTTATACCTTTTTCATGGTCAGTTGCTTAATATTAGTTAGACTAGGCGTATTGAAATGAATGCAAACAGAATTCTTAAGACACGATTTCTAAATGCACACAAGAGTGACAGAATTCTTAAGACATGCTTTCTAGATGCACACAAGAGTGAAAGAAATTTTAAGACATGCTTTCAAGGCACACAAGAGTGACAAAATTTTTAAGACATGCTTTCTAGATGCACACAAGAGTGACGGTTTTATGTCAAGCTTATTTATTACCCTAAGATCAGGATCTCTAAGTGATAGACTGATACAACGTTAAAACATAGGCTAGTGACATATGATATGTTGAAACAGTAACTGTGAAGTCCTAAGAACAGGGTATCTAATGCAAGGCTTGACATGATTTCGATGAACACATTAGTCCTAAAACATGGATTCTAATGCAGATATAAAGAATGTAAAGCCTAAAGCATGCTTTCTACCCAATAACATGAACAATACTAAACGACTACCCTCCTCATTTTCACTAGCCATCCCCAATATATGTTTACAAGTAATTATTATAGACCAATAGTTGAATGAATTACACAAGTAAAAAAAGGGGAAGAAGTTAAACTATAGGGAGCCTGAAGCAGGCCCAAATGTATCCTGAGAATACCAAGACTTCCATAAGACAGGATATCTAAGTGAACACCAATAGACAGAAATATGCAACACTGTTTTTATAAACTCCATGGCGGGGTCCTAATCAGTTTGCCTACTGATTTCAAACCTGTGAATCTTTAAGCAGTAAACACAATCAAAGCAGTTTCTGATTTTATACAAAGATTAATCACCTAAGGCTTGCCTAGGCGTGGGATTATATGCAATCATATTTTATAGGAGATGTTAACAATCTATAAATTGTTTAACCTACAAGCATATTGTTCTAAGTGATCAGGCCTTTTAAAGGGAATTTGCACTAGTTTTGTTCAGAAGTGTAACACCTATATGAGAGTTGATTTTTTATACCTTTTTCATGGTCAGTTGCTTAATCTTAGTTAGACTAGGCATATTGAAACGAATGCAAACAGAATTCTTAAGACACGATTTCTAAATGCACACAAGAGTGACAGAATTCTTAAGACATGCTTTCTAGATGCACACAAGAGTGACAAAATTTTTAAGACATGCTTTCTAGATGCACACAAAAGTGACAGTTTTATGTCAAGCTTAATTATTACCCTAAGATCAGGATCTCTAAGTGATAGACTGATACAACGTTAAAACATAGGCTAGTGACATATGATATGTTGAAACAGTAAATGTGAAGTCCTAAGAACAGGGTATCTAATGTAAGGCTTGACATGATTTCTATGAACACATTAGTCCTAAAACTTGATTCTAATGAAGATATAAAGAATGTAAAGCCTAAAGCATGCTTTCTACCCAATAACATGAACAATACTATACGACTACCCTCCTCATTTTCACTAGCCATCCCCAATATATGTTTACAAGTAATTATTATAGACCAATAGTTGAATGAATTACACAAGTAAAAAAAGGGGAAGAAGTTAAACTATAGGGAGCCTGAAGCAGGCCCAAATGTATCCTGAGAATACCAAGACTTCCATAACCTCAAACGCCAAGAGTTTCATAGCCATTTTCATGTCTGGGTGCGTCAGAGTTCCCTAAAGACCTCAAGGATCCCGAGGCAGTGCTCACACCCAAACTTTCATAACAGGAACTGAGTAAGTGCAGTGTGGAAGGGCCAGTGCAGTGTGCCAGAGCTCAGAGGGATCTCAAAGGGATCCCAAGGCAGTCACACACTGGAGAGGCAGGACCTAGGGACTTAAGAGTAGAGTGAGAGTGCTTGACATAGTTTTGAAAAGGTTTTGATATGAAAAAACAAGTATTGAAAAGGACTCAGTTAAGTAGAGAAGTTTTATGAAGAATAGGAGTTGATTAGTAGTAAAACAGCTTTTGAAAAACAGTGTGAACTTGTGAGAAATCAACAAACAGTTTAAACATGATCAATCAACCACAGATTTCACTCAGGGAGTATGGGAATTGAGGACACATAGAACATATTAATGTAACAGCTAGAGAACATAAGTTTTCTACAGTTTTTATAGGATTGAAGAGAGTCAATGATACAACTATAGTACATATATATGGATTTCAGAACATACAGTGAGCAATAGCATAGTTGTACTAAACAGAGTTAAGCATAGAATCAGCACTACTAAGGGGTAGTAAGTAACTTAGCAAAGCAGATCCATATCAGAAACTGAGTAAACAAGCAGACAAATAGCCAAACATACATACGTGGAGTAAAGTCAGATTGAGACATACTACAGAGGTATTAGACATGCTGATCATAAGACAGAACTCATACATGCTAAGTGAAGTAGATATTTAAGCATGCAAGTTACATATTGAACAACCAAGTAGTGAACAGCAATCAAAGCTAAAAATCAGTAAACTAAAGCAATAACAAACACATAGAGTCTTGAACTTGAAATTGAATTAAAACATACTAGTCAAGGAGAGTAGACACAAAGTATACAACAGTGTAGTGTGATAACTAGCCTTGGCTTACAGCCATCTAGTTCAATAGAAGTAGCAAGTAACAAGAAAGAGCAGAAAGCTTTAAGTGTAAGAGAGAGAGTTTATGAACTAATGTCCGTGTGTAGTGAGAATAGAAGAGATTATATATAATAGTTGAGAGCTAGGTAAATAAGGGAAACAATCAATTGTTCAGTAATTGGAGAGTCACAAAATTAATTAAGAACAAAAATCAGTAAAGTCTTCCCTTAATTAAGGGAGTAATTTACCAACTGTAAAGAGAAGGTAACAATTAAGAAAAGAAATCACATATCTAGGTACAAAGCGGGTAATTAGGGGTAAATACACAAAGGGTTCAATTAAGGAAATAGGTAGTAAGAATCAGTAAGTAACACAGTTGATCATAAATAAAGCAAGAAATAATTTAAAATTTGTGAAAAATAGGAAAATAACCAGAAATCAGTATATGAGTATCATTACAGTGAATCATGGATTCAAAGAATCGAAGTAATACTGATTTTAAGGAAAAATAACATAGATTTTCCATGAATAAACAAGTAAACCAAGTATAAAAATAAAGAATCAAATCTGAAACCCTAACAAGATATACTAGGGTAAAATCATAGAATATTCAAGTTAAACGAAGCATTATTCATGAGAATCAAACACTCGAATGAACAAACAAACAAGAACGAACTCAGAATCCAAACATAGTGCTTCAAATTAGGGGTTTCAACATAACTAGTTAGTGTTAAGGGGAAAACTTAACAAAATAGATTAAAACACATAAGAACCAGAGAATAAGCACCTTAAAATTCAGAAATCATTTTTGAAGAAAGAATTTCAGAAACCCTAGTTAGGAGAGATGAAGAGACACTTCAAAAATCAGAAGTTTTTTCATAAAAACAAGTGAAAACAGTTTGAATCTTCTCAGATATGTTACAGATCTAAAAAGTTTAGGAGATGAGATTAAGGTTTTGAGAAAATAATATGGATACAAAAATACCGGCTTAGAAACCATAGGTTTAGCAAAAAATAGGACGATCTTACTCAAATCGAGCCATGGAGGACAGGCCAAGGTATGAGTGGATTGTTCCCTGGTCCCTTAAGGACCTCAAAGACAACAGAAATCCCATCGTAGGAGAGTCGTTAAGGCTAGAGGATGGTGGTAATCCACCATAGTCGACGGCAGATAAGCAACGGCGAGGAAGGATTAGGGTTAGGGTAGAGAGGACTTGGAGAGGAGAGTGAAGGGTGACTGTGGATTGTGAGAGGAGAGTGAAGGGTTTGGGGGGGTTGTTTGATGTTAATTAGGAAAGAAATAACCTGGGCTGTTGATCAAAAGATCAACGACCAGGATTTGAGCGGAATTGGGTCGGGTAAGGGTAGGATTTGGGCCTGGGTGTATTGGGCTAGTTAATAAAGCATTTGGGTTGGCTTAATTTAGGCTATAATTGAAATAGAATAGGGTCATTTGTTAAATACCCAAGATAAATTAATTAGAATAATTTATAAAATAGTTACTAACTATAAAAAAATGAATTTCATATATAAAAATATTTCAAAAATGATTATTTAGTATTTAAAATACAAAAGACTAATTTCTGGTAAAAAATAGTACAATATTATATGCACGGGCTATAATTGCAAAGTTATTGCAATTATAGCCAAAAGGTGCCAATTTGGCTACTTATTGAATAATTTGATCTTAATAGGACCATAAATAATAAGTTAAATCAAGAAATGTCTTCGAAGTTATTTGTAATACAATTTTGTAATTATTTATTTGAAATAAAATACTGGACAAATTAATAAAAATGTAGTAAAATTGTGGGAAGATACTGATGCATGATTTTGAAGGTATATATGCAATTTAAGAATATTTTTTAGAAAAAATTGGGTATATACAACTGCCCCTCTTTACCCGGAAAGGATGAAAGAGTTGTCGGTGGATTAGCCTTATGCAGATGGAGGCAGAGCTTAGCCTCATGCAGGGTGAATGCAGAGATTAGCCTTATGCAAAGGAAGGCAGAGATTAGCTTTATGCGAAGGGAAGGTAGAGATTAGCCTTATGCATAGGAAGGCAGAGATTAGCCTTATGTAGATGCGGAGGTAGAGCTTAACCTCATGCAAGATGGAGACAGAGCTTAGTCTCATGCAGGGGAAGGCAGCGATTAGCTTTATGCAAAGGGAAGGCAGAGATTAGCCTTATGCAGAGGGAAGGCATAGATTAGCCTTTATGCAAATGAAGGCAAAGATTAACCTTATGCTGGGTGCGAGACAGAGCTTAGTCCCATGTAGATGAAGGCAGAGCTTAGCCTTATGCACAAGAATAAATAGCAAACAGTAGCAGAATTTCTTAGCTGGTAGCAGATTTCGACATTGCGATTGTTATGAGAATTGTGACTACGAAGCATGCTTATTATTTGTGCTGATAGCAAATTCGGCAATTGCAATTGTTTTAAGCGTGTTTATTCTTTGTTCCTGCATCCAAAGAAATATTATGAGTTATATAGATCGGGGAGGTTGATTCGTGTCCCCGCTGGCTTTTCTTGATTCATTCTGCTTGGTCTGATGATCCTGTTTACATCATCGGGGCAGCGTTTGCTAAATAGAGCTATTTTACAAGCAAGCATGCATGGTTTTTGTAAAGACGCAGTGAAAATATATTTTGAGAAATTTAGATGAACAGGTGATCGTGACAAGACCCGAGACATTGCAACCTCTCATTCTACGGAATTTTGAGGGTCCTCCTCAAAATTGTGCCCCAGTTAGTTAGATTGACATCTCTGACTGTTGTACATGTTGCGATCGGCTGTACTTGCTTCAAAATTTTGAGGGTCCTCCTTAAAATTCTGCTCTAGTTTCTGATTGCGGGTGGGGGGGGGGGGGGGGGGG
>ML271570.1:25851-62937 GCA_005239495.1 Nicotiana undulata | reverse complement strand
TTTGTGGGGGGGGGGGGGGGGGGGGGGGGGGGGGGAGGGTGAGATTTTTATTGAATTGTGACCGAACCCATAGGGCTACCTACGTATCCCCTTTTAAACGGGAATCAGGTCGAGCGTAGTTCAATTCATCATTTGTGATGACCCAAAAGGGTCATCCTATGTGAATTTGATTATGACTGTGTTTCGGGGCCACGAAAGCCTCCGTTAATCTCACCTCGATGTGCGTGTGTAGCCCGGGTGCGTAGCCGGGAAGCCTTTATGTGGAAACTTGATAAAGAGTTGAATTTATGATAATTAATTTAATAAAGTTGACTTTGGTCAACATTTTTTGTAAACGGACCCGGACCCGTGATTTGACGGTCTCGGAGGGTCCGTAGGGAAATATGGGACTTAGGAGTATGCCGGGAATCGAATTCCGAGGTCCCAAGTCCGAGAAATGAAATTTTTAAAGAAAATTATTTTCTGAAAATAATAAAGGCTTATAAAAATGAACCTCGATATGAAACTTGTGTTGTCGGGCCCGTATTATGGTACCGGAGCCCAGAACAGGTTCAATATGTGTTATTTGAGTTATCTGTGAAATTTGGTAAGGAACGGACTCGATTTGACGTGTTTCGGGTCAAAATGGAAATTGAGAGTTAATGAAGTTATAAGGATTTCCTTAAATTTGAGATTTGGTTTGGAGCGTGATTTTATGTTATCGAGGTCCAAATGTGATTCCGATACGGGGAATAGTCCCGCTATGTCATTTATGACTTGTCTGCAAAATCTGATGTCATTTCGAGTGGTATAGGTCGGTCCGGCGCATTGTTATAGAATCAAGAACTCGGAGTTTCTTAAGTTAGGATTTAAGGGGTTTTGGGATGTGATTTTGAGATTTAGCGTTGTTTTGGGTGTTCCGAAGGCTCGAGTGAGTCCGTATTATGAATTAGGACTTTTTGGTATATTTGGACGGGGGCTCGGGTGGGCCCAGGTGCTTTCCGGACACCCAACGGGGATAAAAACTAGCTAGAACAACTTCTGGTGCAGCTGTTGCTGGTGTGACTGCAGGTGCGGTTGCCCAGCCGCAGGTGCGGGACCGCTCCTACGGTCCCAGCCTCGCAAGCAGGTTACTTTTTCGTAGGAGCGGAGCCGCAGGTGCGGAACCCCTGTAGGCCAGACTGTTTTAAATGCCAAAAACACGAGATTTCCTCATTCCCTTCATACCAAAAACCCCATTAGAGACTTGTGAGCTTGGGAAAGATGCACCACGACCTAGCTACTGTTAAGGTAAGTTAATTCCTTCGTAATACTAGTTTCATGCATGAATAGTTAATGGGATTACCTACTAAAACAATGCAAAATCAAGAATTGGGTAGTAAACTTAGGGTTCTTGAGAAATTCGCGTATTGTCCATTTAATGCTATGAATTCAAGTCGAAACTTCATATTTATGATCCTTAGACTATGGGTGAGTGATTCC
Organism: Nicotiana undulata; assembly: GCA_005239495.1. Taxonomy (NCBI): domain Eukaryota; kingdom Viridiplantae; phylum Streptophyta; class Magnoliopsida; order Solanales; family Solanaceae; genus Nicotiana; species Nicotiana undulata. The sequence continues at coordinate 61,476 of ML271570.1, read as the reverse complement.
TTCGAGAATTTTCGGGATTCGAGCGTGCGGGCCCGGGGTCGAATTTTGGTATTTTTGGAAGAATGATAGGAAATGTATAATTAGGCTTTGGAATTGGTTTATTGAGTAATATTTGATGTTAATAACTCAATTATGTCTTCTAGATATTATTGGATTCGAGAGGAAAGGCTGTGATTGAGGCTTGACTTGCATTTTGGAGCCGAGGTAAGTGTTTTGCCTAACCTTAGCTTGAGGGATTAGGTATAGGGTCTTATTTTCTATGTGTAAATCATGTCCAACGTATAGGTGAGGTGACGAGTACCTATATGTTGTGGTCAAGCATGCCCGTGAGTCAAATGTGATGAATCATACCGTGTTCTTAATATTCTTTGTACTATCAGTAAGTGGTGATTTAGAAGCGATACATTGATGTCGTTTCATGACGTGGGGAGTTATTGAGTTATTTGTTTCAGTTGAGGTTTTACTGTTGAAATTATATCTCTGAGCAAGTTTGGTTATAGCTGAGTATCTTGCCGGGAGGATAGAATTTTATTGAGTATTTTCTGTACACTTGAGATTTCTTATTGTTAGTTTGCACATTATATTGTTGAATGTTTATTATTTATCACACGAGGGGACATGCCGTGTTGATTGTTTATTATTTATCGCACGAGGGGACATGCCGTGATGATTGTTTATTATTTATCGCACTAGGGGACATGCCGTGTTGATTGTTTATTATTTATCGCACGAGGGACATGCCGTTTTGATTGTTTATTATTTATCACACGAGGGGACATTCCGTGATGATTGTTTATTATTTATCGCACGAGGGGACATGCTGTGTTGATTGTTTATTATTTATCACACGTGGGGACATGTCGTGATGATTGTTTATTGTTTATCGCACGAGGGTACATGCCATGCCGTTGTGTTATTGTTTGATGCACGAGGGGGAATTCCGTGCCGAGTGATTTGTGAGGTGATGCACGAGGGGACATGACGTGCCTTGTGCTGTTCATTATTTGTTCTGAGGCGTTAAATTCCTGCTTTTACTGTTACATTTCAGTTGTTACCCTGTTCCACTATGCTAGTATTTGTTGACCCTCTTATCCCCAGCATGACTCTCCATGTATCCATTTATACTTGTTTATCTCCGTCGATATTTTCCTGTTATTATATAGAACTGAACAGGTATGTATATTGTTATCGCTCCTAGCCTCGTCACTACTTCGCCGAGGTTAGGCTCGGCACTTACTCAGTACATGGGGTCGGTTGTACTGATGCTACACCTGCACTTCTTTATGTTGTGCAGATTACGCAGCCGGACCCGGTGGACACTGACGGAGGGAGCATTCCACCTGTTATCCAGGAGACCTCGAGGTAGACCCGCAGACGTTCGTGGGCCTTGGCGTCACCTTCTACCCTTCTCTTTCAGTTCTGTCTTATTTTATAGTTTCAAAGATAGTCATATGTACTTATTTTCAGAACATTGTATTCAGTAATCTCATAGACAGTTCGTGAGTATGTGACACCAGTTCTGGGATATGTATATGGGTTTTATTACGAAGTTGCTATATTATTTTGAATTTAGTTAACCTTCATATTGTTGACCATCAGTGCCTTAGTTATCTTGTTTATTTTAGTTGTTAATGAGTTTACCTAGTTCAAACGTTGGCTTGTCTAGCGGGTTCAATGTTAGGTGACATCATGGCCTGAAGGTGGGATTTTGGGCCGTGACATCATTTGAGCAAAGCATAAAGAGTTATACATAGTATCGTTTGACTGCATCTGAATTGATCGGTTTTTGCCAGACTTCTCCGTCCATTTCTTCAAGTATAAGAGCTCCTCCTATCAGTATCCGGTGAACTATATATGAGCCCTGCCAGTTGGGAGAGAATTTCCCTTCGGCTTCATCTTGATGCGGAAAAATCTTCTTTAACACCAGATGCCCCTGTGTGAACTGTCTTGGTTTGACTCTTTTGTTGAAGGCCCTGGACATCCTATTTTGGTAAAGTTGCCCATGACATACTTCATTCATTCTTTTCCCGTCTGTGAGGGCTAGTTGCTCGTAATGACTTCTTGTCCATTCTGCGTCGCTGAGCTCAGCTTCCTATATGATCCTCAAGGAGGGAATTCCTACTTTAGCGGGAATGACAACTTATGTACCATAAACAAATAAGTAAGGGAGTTTCCCCGGTTGATGTGGACTATGGTGCGGTATCCCAATAAGGCAAATGACAGCTTCTAGTGCCACTATCTGTAGTTTTCTACCATCTTCCTCAGTATCTTCTTGATATTCTTGTTGGCGGCTTCTACAGCTCCATTCATATGAGGTCTATAGGCTGTGGAGTTCTTGTTCTTGATTTTGAAAGTCTCGCACATGGCCTTCATTAGGTCACTATTGAGATTGGAAGCATTGTCGGTGATGATTGACACTGGAACTTCGAATCGAAAACAATACGGCCGCGGACAAAGTCTGCCACGACTTTCTTAGTCACTGCTTTGTAAGATGCTGCTTTGACCCTTTTGGTGAAGTAATCAATAGCTACCAGGATGAACATGTGTCCATTTGAGGCGGTAGACTCGATTGGACCGATGACGTCCATTCCCCAAGCGGCGAACGGTCAAGGTGAGCTTGTTGCATTGAGCTCGTTTGGGGGTACCTTTATCATATCTGCACGTACCTGACATTGGTAGCATTTCCGAACATACTAGATGCAGTCCGTTTCCATGGTCATCCAGAAATAACTGGCCCTGAGTATCTTCTTGGCCAAGACAAAACCATTCATATGCGGGCCGCAGGTCCCAGCATGTATCTCTTCAAGTAGTTTGGAGGTTTCCTTTTCATCGACACACCTTAGTAATCCCAAATCATGAGTTCTTCTGTATAGAGTTCCTCCGCTGTGAAAGAAACTATTTGAAAACCTCTGAAGCGTACGTTTCTGGGTATGATTTGCATGCTCCAGGTATTCTCCCTTTACCAAGTATTCTTTGATGTCGTGGAACCATGGTTTTTCGTCCGCTTCTTCATCAACATGTGCACAATATGCCGGCTGGCTATGGATCTTTAATGGAATAGGATCAACGAAGTTCTTATCTGGATGTTGTATCATGGATGATAAGGTGGCCAGTGCATCGACAAACTCGTTCTGAATTCTGGGGACATGCCAAAATTTTGTCTCTGTGAACCTCTTTCTCAATTCCTGCACATGGTACATATACGGCAGTATCTTGGAATTCTTGGTAGTCCATTCTCCTTGTACTTGGTGTATAAGCAAATCTCAGTCACCAATTACCAGTAGCTCCTGAATATTCATGTTGATGGCCATGTTGAGCCCTAGTACGCAAGCTTCATACTCTGCCATATTGTTAGTGCAGGAAAACTTGAGTTTGGAAGATACCGGGTAATGTTGGCCAGTTTCCGATACCAAGACTGCTCCAACGCTGACTCCTTTGAGATTTGCTGCTCCGTCGAAGAACATCCTCCAATCATCATAGGATTCAGCAATGTCTTATCTTATGAACAACACTTCTTCATCGAGAAAATATGTTTTCAGGGGTTCGTATTCTCCTCCCACAGGGTTTTCAGCAAGATGATCTGTCAATGCCTGTCCCTTGACCACTTTCTGATTCGCATAGACGATGTCGAACTCACTTAGTAAAATTTGCCACTTAGCCGGCTTGCCGGTGGGCATGGGTTTCTGAAAGATATATTTCAAGGGATCCATCCTTGATATGAGATATGTTGTGTAGGCACAGAAGTAGTGCCTCAGCTTCTGGGCTACCCAGGTTAAAGCACAACAAGTACGTTCCAGTAGAGAATATCGTGCCTCGTATGGAATGAACTTCTTGCTCAGATAATAGATAGTCTGTTCCTTTCTTCATGTTTTGTTGTGCTACCCCAGAACGCACCCGAAAGCTCCATCTAGTACCGGAAAGTAGAGTAACAAGGGTCTACCTTGCTCTGGCGGGACCAAAACTGGTGGTGTTGATAAATACTCCTTAATTCAGTCGAAGTCCTTTTGACAGTCCTCGGTCCATTTGGTCGCAGGATCTTTCTTTAGCATCTTATATGACCGTGGACTGGGCTATGAACCGGCTGATGTAATTTAGTCATCCCAGGAAACTCATTACATCCTTCTTACTCCTTGGCGGTGGCAGCTCCTGGATGGATTTGACTTTTGATAGATCTAGTTCTATCCCTCGGCGGCTGACGATGAACCCAAGCAACTTTCCGGGGGGGACCCCGAATGCACACTTTGCGGGGTTTAATTTCAGGTTGTACTTCCGCAATCTGTCAAAGAATTTCCTCAAATCTGCTATATGATTTGTGGCTTTCTTGTACTTGATTATGACGCCGTCCACATACACCTCGATCTCCTTGTGTATCATGTCATGGAAAATGGTAGTCATAGCTCTCATGTAGGTGGCCCCAGCATTGTTTAGGCCGAATGACATCATCTTATAACAGTACACTCCTCATGGTATAATGAAAGCAGTTTTCTCACCATCCTCCTCGTCCATCCAGATCTGGTGGTAACCGGCGAAACAATACACAAATGACTGGAGTTCATGTTGGGCAAAATTGTCGATTAAGATGTGTATGTTTGGAAGCGGGAAATCGTCCTTTGGGATGGCTTTGTTAAGATCCCGATAATCGACACAAACCATGACCTTTCCATCTTTCTTCGGAACTGGCACGATGTTGGCTAACCAAGTTGGGTATTCAACTACCCTGAGGACCTTGGCCTTGATTTGCTTAGTGACCTCCTCCTTGATTTTCAGACTCATATCAGGTTTGAACTTCCGGAGCTTCTACTTTACTAGCGGACGCATTGGGTTTGTGGGACACAATGGATGTGCTTAACCCGGTCATGTCATCGTACGACCATGCAAATATGTCCTCATACTCCTTCAAGAACTATGTGTACTCTTCTTTTCCTGACGGTGACAAGTCGATGCTGATACGAGTCTCTTTGACAGTTTCAGGATCTCCCAAGTTGATTACTTTTGTTTCGTCCAGGTTGGACTTAGGCTTGTTCTCAAAATCTTCTACTTCACTGAAAATTTTCTCGGGTATGACATCTTCTTCCTCTGAATCACTATCCTTTTGTTGCGTCGTCTCATTACATGTCACAGTCGTCGGTTCATAAAGACAGGAAATAGTAATGATGTATAAATAAAATATGAGAGGAAAAAATGGTAATAATAAATATCGATTCATTGAAACATAAAAACGATTTTCAATAATTTAAACAACGTTTGGAACACTGGAGATTTTATTTAAAACAAACAATGTAAAAAGGAAATCATTTTCTTAGCAAACAAAATAAACAGTGCTTGTTCAGCCTTGCTACCCCGGGACTCGTCGGACCTTGGATAATCTGACAGTTCAGTTTCCTGAGGAATGATCCCTTGCTCACGGCTTAGATGGTAGGGCCTTCCTCCTCCTCCTCCTCCTCGACAATAACACAACACATATATCCATCTTCCAGGAATAGATTCTTCAAGGCTGCTAGTGCTTCCTCTTCTTCCGATCCCCATATGATGTCGGCATGCTGGAAAGTCTGCTCCAAGCGAAGTACGGGTTGCTCCAAGGGGTAGTAAGGACCGCGCCATGGTCACGTCCAGTTTTCGTATTCTTGCCAAGTGTATTGATATCCTAAGCCAAAGGTGGTGCCATGGCGCTTCAGTTGTATCAGTTTAGAGATCCCCTGAAGATTCTTGCCGAGACCTTTACCAGGCTCATATCCGCTACAATTCAGTATACTTTCAATCTTACTACTCCACCACTTATCCTTGTCTATTGCATGACCCGTACGAAGTGGTGGTAGGCTTCTCCACCAAGCCTTCTTCTACCTTCAACCATCGGGATGGTTTGGTGGTTGTAGATGGGGTTGCTCCCACCTTCGAGAATGATTACCTCCTGGTGGTTCCATTCAAATTTTACTACTTGATGCAAGGTCGACGCCACAGCCCCAGCGGCATGTATCCATGGCCGTCCCAATAACAAGTTGTAGGATGCAGATATATCCAATACCTAAAATTCAACCTCGAACCATGTAGGCCCCATTTGTAGACAAAGACTTATTTCTCCAATGGTGGACCTCTGAGAGCCGTCGAAAGCCTTTACATTCATGGGCCCTTCTAGTATCTCGTACCATCCTTCGCCCAATCTCTTGAATGTTTTTAATGGGCATATGTTGAGGCTGGATCCTCCGTCGATTAGAACACTGGTAATGAAATAATCCTCACATTGCATAGTGATGTACAGTGCCTTGTTGTGACTTAACCCTTCAGGCGGTAGTTCGTCCTCGTGGAAAGTGATCTTATGACTCTCCAGTACCTGCCATACCATGTTGGCCATTTCTCCACTGGTGATGTTATTAGACACATAAGCTTCATTCAACACTTTCATCAAAGCATTCTTGTGCGCTTCCGAGTTCTGCAGCAATGATAGGATGGATATCTGGGCTGGAGTTTTGTTCAGTTGATCTATAACTGAGTATTCTTTGGCTTAAACCTTCCTCCAGAGATCATCCGGGCCTGTTTCAATAACGGGCGGTCTGGTGGAAGCCATTTTTCTAGACTCTCCCAAGTGTTCGGGTGTATACACCCTGCCGGTCTTGGTCATCCCCTGTGCAACGCCAACTTCCTCTATCTTAGTCTTACCCTTCCTTCTAGCCTCAACTACGTAATCCCAGGGCATAGCATTAGCGTTGAAAGGCGGCGTGGTTGATACTGTCACTGTAATTGGCGTAGCTACTCTTACTTCAAATGGGACAGGTGCCATGGCAGGTGGAATTACTTCAACCTCAAATGGCACAGGCGTGTTTGCAGGTGGTGTTGCCTCAAACTCGAACGAGACTGATGTGGTTACCTCAATATCTCCTAACGACTGAATCTGCACTATGATGGGATTGAGTGTGACAGTTGGCTTCTTGGGATCGTCGCCTTCTTTGATCAACCCAATCGACCCTTCTGGGTCCCAGTCTTCCTCTATTTCTATCACATTGATGCCTCCACCCCTGTGGTCTGGGAGCGTATTATTGCGGACATTAGGAGCAGCCTCCTTTTCCTGGATGATTTTATTATCAATCAAAGACTGGATTTTATCCTTCAGTGAACGGCATTAATCAATGGTGTGTCCCTTCATGTCGGAATGGTATGCACAAGTTTTGTTCGGATTGACCCACTAGGATGGATTTTCTGGGGTCAAAGTAGGTATAGGAGTGACATAACCAGTAGCTTTTAGCCTTTCATACAGCTGGCCAATGGGCTCAACAATGGCAGTGTATTGCTTGGGTGGCCTGCGGTCAAAGTTGGGTTGAGGTCTTAGGAAGTTTTGGCGAGTTGGAGGTGACTGGAAGTGAGATGGTTGGGAGTTGTATGTATGGTAAACAGTGGCTAGTTGGGAATATCTGGGAGGTGTGGGTTGATATGTGGGTGGAGGTAACAGTTGATATGTTGGTGGAGGTGTTGGTTGATATGTGGGCGTGGCTGCTTGGTATGCAAGTGGAGAGGTTCGATATGTCAGTGGAGATTTGGGTCCCTGTGCGACCATTACCGCTCCTGCGTCTTTCTTCTTGGATATTCCACCAGACTGCAAAGCTTTGTTTGTGGCTTGCAGTACTTCAAAATTAGTGACCATTCCGCCCTTAATACCTTCTTCAATTCTCTCACCCAGCTTGATGATGTCGGAGAATTTGTGGTTTTCAATCACCATCAGCCTCTCATAATATTGTGGATCCTGTGCCCTGATGAAGAATTTATTCATTTGTTCTTCGTCTAGTGCAGGCTTGACCTTAGCTGCTTCAGACCTTCAACGAGTGGCATACTCACGAGAGGTTTCCGTGGGCTTCTTCTTGAGATTCTGGATATAAAACACGGCTGGTGCATTCTCCGTGTTGAACCTGAACCGGTCCATGAAGTTTGACGCAATGCTCACCCAATTGGACCACTTCTTAGGGTCATGGCTGATATACCAAGACAAAGCATCCCCTGTAAGGCTTCTCATGAACAACTTCATTCGGATCTCCTCGTCTTTTCCAACTCCAACCATCTTGTCACAATAGGTTCTCAGATGGACCCTGGGATCACCGTTATAGTCGAACATTTCGCACTTGGGAGGTTTGTAACCCTCCGGCAGTTCCACATCAGGTTGTTTGTATAGATCTTCGTAGTTCAATTCTTCAATTCCCTTACTTTCTTCCACGCCTTGAACCTGACTGGTCATTTTCTTAAGTTCTTCGGCCAAGTTCCTCATGAGTACATCATTCTGACTGGGTTTCGGTGTATAAGATATAGGTTGAGTGGAGTGAGGTAGAGTCTCCACGTATATGGGGTTGTTCTGATGGCCTGGCGCCTGAGCATACAGGTGGTCGTTGGTGGAATTTTGTGGTTTAGGGATGATTGGTGTGGTGTTTCTCGGAGTGTGGCAAATGTTCTGTTGGTATTATGGTGGGATGGTTTGATTTTTCGGTGGGATTATATGAAGGTGAGTTGTAGGAAGATTCTATTTGTTGGGGGTATTTTGAGGTGGTGCGGGATTGTGAGTGTTCGGATGGCTGACATCCGGAACACTAAGTGGGAAGGACAGGTTCGCCAAGTTTTGAACATGTTCAAGCTCCCCTTGCAGTTTCAACAACCTTTGCTCGAGTTGCGACACAGTATCACTTTGGACCTGAGTACCTTGACTGTCAGAAGCTTCCGTTCATTCAGCTGGCATTGTGTTTTCCTTTCTGATATTACTCAAATCTTCCATTTTGCCTTTACCTTTAGGTGGACTAGGAGAAGGAGAATGTGGAAGGCCCCTTGATCTTGTGTGTTTTGATGATGATGCCAGAATGCACGAACCAACCTTTGGGGAGAGGAATAATCAAAAGAAAGAAAACAAAACAAAAGCAAAAGGTAGCTAAGTCAGTGAGGATCATGAGAAAATATTTGCAGTATTTAAACACATATTGCATGAATGTAAATGCGTGTCCTAATTTGGGAGCCTCATTGTGCCCGAGGTAGGCCTAGCGACAAGTTGATTTGGAGAACTTAGATACCAAAATGCCTCATTATACATATAAATAGACGAATCCCAAAACGATACTAGAATAACAAACATGAAATAAAGTCACTAATGGCACTCGGCCTTATTACATTGATAAAAGCAAAAAGGTAAATCTAGCCTATTTGGTCCCAGAAGGACCTTCCCCAAATTCGATATCCTTGATTCTATCGAACAAGTTTCCCAGCTCGCGCAGTCCCAACAGCAGGTATGCTCTGGCCAGGTGTCCTCCTTCATTTCCCTCGGCTTTCTGGCAGTCCTCGACCCTCTTGATGATTTTTCCTTCCAGCTCCACTATTCCCCGCTCCAAGTATTCCAACTTCTTGTTGGAACGGATAGCCATCTCCTTCCACTCCTCAATCAACCTTTTGTTGGTTTCATGTATTTACCGGTGCTCGTTCTCAGAAGTCATGGATCCTTTTGCGCAGCCGGTTGTACTTGACCTGAGCCTCAGCGTTCTCGTCTATGATTCTATTGCATCAGCTGATTCCTAGCCTCACTATCACATCCAAGTCGTCTTCCAACCACGCCGGGTAGAAAGGTGCACATCCTGTATGGTACCTGTCTGGTTCGATAATATTCTTCTCCATGATGATTTTGCAGTGCCACATGTGTTAGGGTTGGCACTTGTAGGGGACGTCGTCATCCTGGAAATCCGCTCTGAAATGGATCATCTTATCAACCCTCGGCACAACTTTCTTTCTGCCTGCTTGCCTCATGACTCGGAGAGGAACGTAAGGATATATGCCTCTTAACCCGATCAACACTAGGTGTGGTGCATCCCTGAACCTGATGATAAATTCGTCCGTCGGGAACCACTCAAACATCCATTGTACCTGCTCCTCAGTTAGGTTATCAAAGAATTCCGCCCACTCCTTGGCAGTCTCCGGCTGAGCAAATATGTCTGGAATATAGGTCATCCGCTTGGGGTGATGGAAAGCAATGTGGTCATTCCAAGCCCTTCGCGGAAGTTCATGGTGATATTGGCCCTTTTGAAGATGTTCTAAGAGCCATAGCTGCAGTAACAGATTTCAACCCTCAAAATGCTTAGCTCCTCTTAACGCTCCAAGGCTCGGTAAATATTAGCTAGGATCATAGGGACAATGCTGTAGGCTTGCCCATTGATCCCCTCCATCAAGGCCTTGGTTACCATGGCTAGCCTGGTATGAATCCTTTCCCTTTTTGTCGGAAATACTATCAATCCCAGAAAGCATACAATGAATATAAATACCCTGTGATGGATATGACCCAAAGATATGATGGAAAACTCATCATGATAGGTACGGTATGATTTGCTGTGACATTATCTTTAATATAAGTACTCGAAGGGTATGTAAGATTGCTTCAGACACTCCAATTCAGCAATCTTCTTCAACCCCATCATTTTTAGAAAAACTCTGCCCGTGCGGTTCTCAGGTACCAACAACCCAGGGGTTTCCCAAACCAGTCCAGCTAGTCCCCATATCTCTTCTAACAGCGGTGTCATCTCAATATTCCCAAAGCAGAATACAACTCTTTCACTATCCCAAAACAAAGTAGGGGCCTCAATCAGCATATTATTTGACTGGATGTCCAAGAGAAATAGTAAATTGCCCAGATACCTCTTTACGTGTTTCTTATCACTGGAGGAATGGTCTTCCCACCAGTTCAAGAGCATTGGAGGGATATTTCTGACCATACCGAATCTGGGGACCTCGTGCCTCATTTTCTGCAAGGCAATAAATGGTTAGGCCCTTACCCCCACCAGACTCGACTATTTATACACTTATGATTAGCATACATGCATTTAGTTCTCCAAATAAATGCATACAACGTGATTGCGTCCGTTGGGATTATGATAACCCAGGTGGACTTTTGGATAAGGCTATCTTAAAAGGTTATTGTGCGGACGACACATTAACCCGGCTAGGTTTGACCATGATGCATGCACAATATAACAAGAGTAAGGTTTTCTATAGGGATCTAGACTGGTACCCTCGAGCGGACAACTCGAGGGGTAAGGCACGGAACAATCGACTGCACCGCTGATCTACTGCTTTTTACCACAAATAAGCCTTTCCGAATTAGGGGTGATATAAATAGGAAGAGCGCAACCACTCATCAAGCGTTGCAATAGGATTTGTATAGGCACGAGTGGAATATGATGTTGAGCATGATTATGCAGCAATAAATAAGCAGTAAGCAGCAAGTTGTCATGTATTTGCACATTATGAAAATGGTAAATACAACAGTTATAATTTAAAGCAGTTACAAAAGAAAACAAAGAAACATGTTAGTTTCGTTTTGGGAAAAATAAATACTTGGAAGAAATAAACAATTAATTGCACATAAAGGGGGCAAGGGAAAGGGTGCAGGTATTAGCAAGGTAAGACACATTTATAGAAATTCACAAAGCAATTTGTAATGGTAAAAGCTTGGATTCCCCAGCAGAGTCGCCATGCTATCGCGGCCCCCTTTTTTTCCTCTCCCTTCGGATCAGTCAGGGTTTTGAAATTATTGGGACAACTCATTTCCTTTTGGGATAAGAGGTGTAAGGAATTTGAAGAGTCGACACCTAACGAATTAAGTTACGTTAGGGCACCTACTAAGGGTCATTTATAACACAAATTTAAATAACCAGAGATTGGGTAAGGGCTTGAAATTACTTCAAGGGGAAGGTGTTAGGAACCCCTCGAAGTCCACAATTGTGGGTTCTGACCAAACTTACTTTGTGAATTAAATCAAGTAGCAAGTAGACAGTCTAAGCACACATATATAAACAAGTAAACATTTGATAGATTGGCAGTCTAAGCACACATATGTAAAGGGTAGGGAGGTCCTAAGTTGTTTATCCTATAGGATCACATCTGTACAATGGCCGGTAATCACTCCTCAACGAGGGGCTACACGTTGCATTAATGTACATGCCATCATATCCTTATCTACCCATTGTCCTACCCCTTAGCGATTATTAAGCGAATTTGATTTAACGAGCTCTAAGTGTGCTGTTACCCGTCCCTTCCTTATGGTCTCGGAGGAGTTTGGGACCTCTAGATATTGGCAGTTCTAGACAAACCCCTATGGTTTTAAAAGGAAAAATACTAGGCGACAAGCAAATAGCAAATAGGACTAGCACGTAAGTGAAAGAAACAGTTAAGAGGCTCAGGTTTACCTCCACATGTAATGCACATAAACAGTACGTCTCAAACACAAGAAAAGGCAGTTTTATAAAAAAGGTCCTAAGATAGGATATCTAAGTGAACACGAATAGACAGAAATATGCAACACTGTTTTTATAAACTCCATGGCGTGGTCCTAATCAGTTTGCCTACTGATTTCAAATCTGTGAATCTTTAAGCAGTAAACACAATCAAAGCAGTTTCTGATTTTATACAGAGATTAATCACCGAAGGCTTTCCTAGGCGTGGGATTATAAGCCATCATATTTTACAGGAGATGTTAACAATCTATAAACTGTTTAACCTACAAGCATACTGTTATAAGTGATCAGGCCATTTAAAGGGAATTTGCACTAGTTTTGTTCAGAAGTGTAACACCTATATGAGAGACGATTTTTATACATTTTTCATGGTCAGTTGCTTAATCTTAGTTAGACTATGCGTATTGAAACGAATGCAAACAGAATTCTTAAGACACGATTTCTAAATGCACACAAGAGTGACAGAATTCTTAAGACATGATTTCTAGATGCACACAAGAGTGACAAAATTCTTAAGACATGCTTTCTAGATGCACACAAGAGTGACAGTTTTATGTCAAGCTTATTTATTACCCTAATAGTCGGATCTCTAAGTGATAGACTGATACAATATTAAAACATAGGCTAGTGACATATGATATGTTGAAACAGTAAATGTGAAGTCCTAAGAACAGGGTATCTAATGCAACACTTGGCATGATTTAGATGAACACATTAGTCCTAAAACATGAATTCTAATGCAGATATAAAGAATGTAAAGCCTAAAGCATGCTTTCTACCCAATAACATCAACAATACTATACGACTACCCTTCCCATTTTCACTAGCCATCCCCAATATTTGTTTACAAGTAATTATTACAGACCAATAGCTAAATGAATTACATAAGTTAAAAAAGGGAAGCATTTAAACTATAGGGAGACTGAAGAAGGCCGAAATGTATCCTCAGAATACCAAGCTTTCCATAACCTCAAATGCCAAGAGTTTCATAGCCATTTTCATGTATGGGTGCGTCAGAGTTCCCTAAAGACCTCAAGGATCCCGAGGCAGTGCTCACACCCAAACTTTCATAACAGGAACTAAGTAAGTGCAGTGTGGAAGGGCCAGTGCAGTGTGGAAGGGCCAGTGCAGTGTGCCAGAGCTCAGAGGGATCTCAAAGGGATCCCAAGGCAGTCACACACTGGAGAGGCAGGACCTAGGGACTTAAGAGTAGAGTGAGAGTGCTTGACATAGTTTTGAAAAGGTTTTGATATGAAAAAACAAGTATTGAAAAGGACTCAGTTAAGTAGAGAAGTTTTATGAAGAATAGGAGTTGATTAGTAGTAAAACAGCTTTTGAAAAACAGTGTGAACTTGTGAGAAATCAACAAACAGTTTAAACATGATCAATCAACCACAGATTTCACTCAGGGAGTATGGGAATTGAGGACACATAGAACATATTAATGTAACAGCTAGAGAACATAAGTTTTCTACAGTTTTTATAGGATTGAAGAGAGTCAATGATACAACTATAGTACATATATATGGATTTCAGAACATACAGTGAGCAATAGCATAGTTGTACTAAACAGAGTTAAGCATAGAATCAGCACTACTAAGGGGTAGTAAGTAACTTAGCAAAGCAGATCCATATCAGAAACTGAGTAAACAAGCAGACAAATAGCCAAACATACATACGTGGAGTAAAGTCAGATTGAGACATACTACAGAGGTATTAGACATGCTGATCATAAGACAGAACTCATACATGCTAAGTGAAGTAGAGATTTAAGCATGCAAGTTACATATTGAACAACCAAGTAGTGAATAGGAATCAAAACTAAAAATCAATAAACTAAAGCAGTAACAAACACATAGAGTCTTGAACTTGAAATTGAATCAGAACATACCAGTCAAGGAGAGTAGACACAAAGTATAGAGCAGTGTAGTGCGATAACTAGCCTTGGCTTACAACCGGCTAGTTCAATATAATTAGCAAGTAACAAGAAAGAGCAGAAGGCTTTAAGTGTAAGAGAGAGAGTTTATGAACTAATGTCCGTGTCTAGTGAGACTAGAAGAGGGTATATATAATAGTTGAGAGCTAGGTAAATAAGGGAAACACTCAATTGTTCAGTAATTGGAGAGTCACAGAATCAACTAAGAACAAAATCAGTAAAGTCTTTCCTTAATTAAGGGAGTAATTTACCAACGGTAAAGAGCAGGTAACAATTAAGGAAAGAAATCACATATCTAGGTACAAAGCGGGTAATTAGGGGTAAATACACAAAGGGTTCAATTAAGGAAATAAGTAGTAAGAATCAGTAAGTAACACCGTTGATCATAAATAAGGCAAGAAATAATTTAAAGGTTGTGAAGAATAGGAAATAACCAGAAATCAGCATATGAGTAACATTACAGTGAATCAGGGATTCAAAGAATCGAAGTAATACTAATTTTAAGGGGAAATAACATAGATTTTCCATGAATAAACAAGTAAACCAAGTATAAACAGGAAGAATCAAATGTGAAACCCTAACAAGATATACTAGGGTAAAATCACAGAATATTTAAGTTAAACGAAGCATTATTCATGAGAATCAAACACATAGCAGAATCGAATGAAAAAACAAACAAGAATGAACTCAGAATCCAAACATAGTGCTAAAAATTAAGGGTTTCAACATAACTAGTTAAGGTTAAGGGGAAAACTTAACAAAATTGATTAAAACACGTAAGAACCAGAGAATAAGCACCTTAAAATCAGAAATCGTTTTTGAAGAAAGAATTTCATAAACCCTAGTTAGGAGAGATGAAGAGACACAAAATTTCATAAACCCTCGTTAGGAGAGATGGAGAGACACTTCGAAAATCAGAAGGTTTTCATAAAACAAGTGAAAACAGTTTGAATCTTCTCAGATCTGTTACAGATCTAAAAAGTTTAGGAGATGAGATTAAGGTTTCGAGAAAATAACATGGAGACAAAAAAAACGGCTTAGAAATCATAGGTTTATCCAAAAATAGGACGATCTTACTCTAATCGAGCCATGGCGGCCTGAGATTGGTGAAGACAGGCCAAGGTGTGAGTGGAGTGTTCCCTGGTCCCTTGAGTACCTCAAAGACAGCAGAAATCCCAGCGTAGGAGAGCCGTTAAGGCTTGAAGATGGTGGTAATCCACCATAGTCGACGGTAGGTAAGCAACAACGAGGCAGGATTAGGGTTAGGGTAGAGAAAACTTGGAGAGGAGAGTGAAGGGTTTGGGGGGGGGGGGGGGGGGGGGTCATTTGAGGTTAATTAGGAAAGAAATAACCTGGGATGTTGATAAAAAATGATCAACGACTAGAATTTGAGCGGAATTGGTCGGGTAGGGGTAGGATTTGGGCCTGGGTGTATTTGGCTAGTTAATAAAACATTTGGCTAGCTTAATTTATGCTATAATTGAAATAGAATAGGGCCATTTGTTAAATACCCAAGATAAATTAATTAGAATAATTTATGAAGTAGCTACTAATTATAAAAAAATGAATTTCATGCATAGAAATATTTCAAAATAATTATTTAGTATTTTAAAATACAAAAGACTAATTTCTGGTAAAAAATAGTAAAAAATTAGATGCACGGGCTATAATTGCAAAGTTATAGCCAAAAGGTGCCGATTTGGCTACTTATGGAATAATTTGGTCTTAATAAGACCGTAAAATAAGTTAAATCAAGAAATGTCTTCGAAATTATTTGTAATACAATTTTATAATTATTTATTGGAAATAAAATACTGGACAAATTAATAAAGAATGTTACACATTTTTTTAGTATTTCTAGAGATACTTGCTAATACATTTGAGATTCTATGTAAGTTTTTCTTTTTCAACATTATTTTTTACTTCCTTCTTTTAATTTGTTTGTACCTTTTCGCAGTGGATGATCAAATTGATTAGTTTTTAAAGCTTTTGGAAATAAAATTTATATATTTTGAAAACTATATAAAAGTACTATTATAAGTTAAAATAGTTAATAATTAAAATATTTAAAAATTATTTACAAAAAATATTCAAAGAAAACTCCCAAAATAATAATAAGTTTATTCCCTTTGAAACGGCCTAGGAGTATTTGATCATAAATTTCTCCTGATAAAGTTTTAATAATGGGATTTGGTCCTTACTGGGTTTTTCAATTAAAAGGTCAAGACTCCAACATTATCTCGTTTAAACTCAAAAACTGTCTGAAAGTAATTATTGGTTGAAGCAGCAATGGTGGTTTTGGGAGTTGTTTCTCCACAGCATATCCTCCCTTTAGTTCCCATCTGTAAAACCCAAATTCCCCCGATTTTTTCAGAAACACAATATTTGACGAGGCGTAAAGCTTTGATATTTACCTCTTCTTCTCTGATTTCTTCTTTCATATATACACCTCATCACTACTCTGCCACTGCTTTCCAAATCGATCAACTTCAGCAAGATGAAGATAGAATTGTTCAGCTCTTTGAGGTAAATGTGTTTGTATGTTACTCCTTTTGTCCTAATTATGTATCATACTTTCCTTTTTTGTTTGTCCCAGAAACATTTATATTCTTAGTTATTTATTTAGAACTAATTTAATTTTAAACTTCTCATTTTACCTTAATGAGAATTTATATTCACAGAAATATTTATGGCTTAATTTATGATAGATAAAAATATTATTATAATTCTCTGAAAGCTCTCTACAGTTATCACAAATTTCCACATATATTAAGATCCTAATCACCCTATTTATAATAGTAGGTTTGAAACAGGAAAGCTTATTCCTATACTAATTCTAATTACGAATCCTATTTAGACATGAAATAAATAAACAATTTAGGTTTCCTACTACAACTTTGAATTAGTTTTCCAACATTTTAGATTACAAGTTTCAAATTTTTTTCTTTTTTTCTTAAATTATGTGGCGAATCAAACACCGCCACGTAAATTGAGACGGAGGGAGTAGTTGTAATAGACTTAAGCATGTCGTAAATACAGATAAATTCAATGATGAATTGTGTTGCCAATTTGGTGCTTTTTGTGTTTTATTCAGTATTGTTAAAAATTTAACATTGAGTTTAGCTCAACTTCAAAAGCTAGTTTAGGCGAGTGTGGATAACATAGCATGGGTGCCCAACGTTGAGATAGGTTTGGCACTGATACGATGATCAAAGAGGGACTTTGAGGCTAACTCAAATGGAAAAAAAAAAATTAGCTCAAGACGTTAGGATTACTCAAGTTCATGTAAGAAGACAAACAACTCATTCCTCAATCATACATTACCAATTTCGTACGTCTTACATAAAGATCTCATGTGATATGGATCATATAACTAAAAGAACATTCATAACAGTTATATAATTCCACAGTTATAGAACTCGTTTGAACTAGAATTCAGTTGTGTAATGTGAACAGTGAATAATACTTTTATATCCCTATATCGAGTAAATACTGCTCCCATTGTCCCAATTTATATAGTACTCTTTTATTTTCGAACTACCCAAAATTGTTTGAACTAGATCTATTTTTATGCAGCTTTCAAGAATAATTAGAGGTAATGTTAACCATTTGTTACGGTATGGAAAGTGAAGATTGAAAATTGTATGTCTTGAAGTAAGAACTCGTTATATACTGGCTGAACTTTGTGAGTGGCGTATATTCATTAGTATAATATAATGTTGCACATGAGTCTTAGTGGTCTTGAACTCTTGACAATTGTGAGTCTTGTGACTTGTATACTTACACTGCAGCCGTTGTTAAACTTGTCAAATTGCTTAACTGAGCTAAGGTTTCTCATCTTTGCTAACTGTACTACAAAGTTGAAAGCAATAACCATGCTAACATTTGCTGCATTTCAACACAAATTAATGGTATTGGACATCTAAGTCAACGGATAGCTTGAAGAATAAGGTCCGCCTAAGCCATTTGCAGTTGGTCTACACAAAGCTAATATGTTTACTATCAGTAAGAAGGCCACAAATCAGATCTAAGAGAAATTTAAATGTTTCTTGATCAGGTCATGAATAAATTGTTCAAAATCTTCGTAACAACAACAAGACTAAAGCATCAAAACATCGTCTTTGTATATCATGTTTATTAATTCCTCAGATATCAGTTTGAAATGTAGTAACAGAACTAATTATGCAAATGCAGGAAACATCCCCTTCTGTTGTTTTCATTAAGGACCTTGAGTTGGCTAAAGGCTCCAATGATTCTACTAAGGTGCTAGCCAATGACGAGAATGCAAAAGTTGAAGGGACAGGTTCGGGCTTCATTTGGGATAAGTTTGGTCACATTGTATGATGTTTCAACTTTAAACATTACAAATATGCAACGAATATCTAGAACTTCCCATGTTAATTGGATTAATTCTCCTGCTGCTTATCTCAAGAAATTTAAATGCCTCATCTCAAGAAAGCCAAATGCTTGATGTCAGACTTGTATTTAAGATTCCAATGGTTTTTACTTTCTTACGTCCACCAAAAATTTCACGCACTTGAAATTCAGTTTCTCTCGTCTAAATTTCGAATCTTGCTTTGGAGTTTGCTGTAAATTTGTCTCAGTACTGACCAAAATATAATGTACCTATAATTCTGAAATCAGACAGTTCTCTGAGCATGGGGCATGATTATTTTGAGTTTATTGCAGGTTACCAATTACCATGTCGTTGCTAAATTAGCTACTGATCAAAGTGGACTGCAGCGTTGTAAGGTTTTCTGCATTCCTGGTGTTTTATCCCTTTGTTTTCTGTTCCTATCTGGATATTGAACGTCACTGCTCCATTTCAAGTCATTCTAATTTAAAGGTTTCTATTCAGGTTTCTTTAGTGAATGCTAAAGGTGAAAGCATAGCTAAGGAAGCAAAGATCGTAGGTGTTGATCCAGCATATGATCTGGCTGTTCTCAAGGTGTTAAATCAACCGATTACTTATTGTTGTTGCCAATTGTCACTTTGTTAGTAATTTATTCTCTGTATTGGTCAACTTTATACTGACAATTCTAATTTTCCGAATTTTTCCATCAAAAAAGATTTTATATATTGGTTAGTTGAAGTAAACTATGACAAATATGATATTAACTAATCCTTCCATTCTATATTATATGACACTTTTGAGTGGGAATGGAAGTTAAGATATTAATTTGGTTTATATATTGTATTAGTGATTTTGGAAAAAAATATTAAAGTAATGATCAAAAAGTTTGATGGAAAAAATATAAAGCATGTCGCTAAATAAGTAAGGCTGTCCAATTCCCCTCTGGCTCAGAAAAATATATTCAAGGTCTTACAATTCCAACACCCCTCCCTCTCTTACTTCTCAATACTTATCTGCCTCCTTTAGCAAAAAAAGCAATTTTACAGGGACAAGTGAGCACACTTCTCTTAGATTAGATCTAGTGAAAATGAAGTGGTAAAAAGAGAATGGTTACTACTTACTAAACATGAACAATTTAGTGCCAAATAAAGTTGTCAAACAACTCTCGATATCTATACAAGCTGATTGGTTGAAGAGTTCCCTTGGTTTAATTAGTTTTTTCTCTTATTCAAGTGCAGCTTGATGTTGAAGGCGATGAAGTAAAACCAATCTCTGTTGGTACCTCCCGTGGCTTACGTGTAGGTCAAAGTTGCTTTGCCATTGGAAATCCCTATGGATTTGAAAACACTCTGACAACTGGGGTAATACTTATCTACAGTTTATTCATAGTTCAGAAATATTTCCATGAAGAAACTCATTTTTATGGTTTTATTCCCAGAGGAAAACCCTTCTAGCATTTACTTTTCATGCATTTCTGCTAAACCTACACAGCATAGAACTTGTAATCTTGATTTCCTCATAGGATGCAAAATGTTTCCATTACTGTTAAAGGTCAGCTCTCTGGTTTTGCTTTATGCTACGTCATCTGATATAAAGAAGGGAAATATTTTGTTCAACTCATAATATTATGTACTATCAACTCTCAAGAATGTCAGTTTACGGCTAGCCAAAAGGGAGCAAAATCTTGAAACTGATTTGCTCCTGTTTCTCCGTGCAAAGGGAAAGGGAAAAAAGAAGAAGAAACTTAATCATGGGGGAAACGGATATTATTGTAGTTTGTCTGATTGTTTCAAATATTACAGGTAGTTAGTGGATTAGGCAGGGAAATACCTGCACCAAATGGAGCCGCCATTAAAGGAGCTATTCAAACAGATGCTGCTATTAATGCTGGTAACCACTTCTCCTATATAAGACATTTACTGGTTGCGAGAAAAGTTTGGCGAATAGCACTATAGTCACCTCTGCACACTGAACTGTTTGAATAGGACGCAAGACATTGTTTAGAGGGCAAAAAGAGCAGAGCCATTTAAATGGCTGTTAATCTGGTTTGCTTGAGCATGCAGCCGGGGCAGAATGGTGGTTTGATTTAGCGGATGAAGTTCAATTTCTAACCACTGAAGATGTCAAAATAAATTACTTTTCCTTGTTTAAAACTCATCATTCATCTTGTTATGCATCTATGGGAAGCTTTAGTTTTGACCTATAGTTACTAACTTATGCAGGGAATTCAGGTGGCCCATTGATTGATTCATCTGGTCATGTAATTGGTGTAAATACTGCGACCTTCACCCGCAGAGGTAAGAAATTCATTACTTTCATTATTTCTAATAACATTAGTTAATGAAAAACCCTGAATAAAACCTCCTAAGTCCCTTCTCATATTGAGTGAGATATTGACATTGAAGCTCAATAACTTAGCTAATTGTGGAATCCTACTTAGTACACATTTCTAGAATATCATTAATATATTTGCTATTGAATCTTGATTACCCTAGAGGTTACATCGTCTTGTGATTTTACGAAAGAACGTTTTGTCATATACAAAATACTGCAAAATCGCGAAAGAATTTTGTAGTTCAAACTTATTTGATGCTTAGAGTTGGACAGATGAATCTGTAAAACTATAACAGATATTTGATCATCTTATAGTCATTGCAGTTAAGGGGAGCTTTGGTGTAACTAGTAAAGTTGTTGTCATGTGACCAGGGAGGTCCGGGTTCAAGCCGTGGAAACAAGCTCTTGCAAAAAATGCAAGGTAAGGCTGCATACGATAGACCCTTGTGGTCCGGCCTTTCCCTGGACCCCACGCATAGCGGGAGCTTAGTGTACCCGGCTGCCCTTTTATAGTCATTTCAGTTACTTGGTAGTTAAACTGAACTGCTACTTTTTTTGCTGCCTCGTTGGAGTTTAACACACTTTGATCCTCATGAATGTCTTATATATGCAGAAACTTAGTGATCAGAAAAAGATGAAATCTGAGTGAATGTCTAACTGCTTTTCGTTTTCAATCATGATGCAGGCTCGGGTATGTCATCAGGGGTTAATTTTGCCATACCAATTGACACAGTCGTACGAACAATACCTTACCTGATCGTTTACGGAACAACATACAAAGACAGATATTGAACATATGTGGTCAGAAAGTTACTTATGAATGATCTGGGCAGCCTTTGTTGTCTTCACTGGACAGAAAAAGCTTTTGTTTGGAGCTAGAAGAATAATCATGTTCTTAACTGCAACTCCTTGTGGTGCTTAGTCAATACATGTCATTTTGTTAGGAAAAGGGTCGGATTTGTCCCCCTACTTTCAAAAATTGTATGCATTTAACCTCTGTTATACTTTCATACCAAAAACGCCCCTGCCGTTAGCAAAGTTGTTAAAAAGAAATGAGGTCTATGACACAGCTTTGCTCTCTTTTGCCTCTTCCATTAAAACCCTTTCCTTAATCTTCAATGGCATGAATCCAAACTTACTTTTTCCTAATACTACGTAGGGCTGGCAATTTGAGCCAAAACCCATTTGACCTGCCATTCCATTTGTTGACGCATCCCATTTTGACTTGCCCAAAATCAGCTAATCCCGCCGATTTGACACCCCTTACTACCCAAAGGCTTCCCTCGCTGTATTTCACTTGATGCATGAAATCAAGAAAAACACAGATGAACATAAAAAGAAAGTCTTGTACAGCTCTTCATCAACTCCCAATTGCAAATGACCGTGACGGACAAAGGAAAGAAACGTTAGATGCAATTGTTTTTAATTAGAATTGCTTGAACATATGAAAAGAAAAGCATGTCTACTAAACCAAACAAGAAGAAGAAAGTTGTTCCCCATGCAATGTGAGGCAGGCGGGCTTCTACTCAAATATAATGTGGTCTTCAATTAGTTGAAAGTTGCACATCAGCTGGAGTAAATAATCCAATTACTCCAGGAATAAGCCAAACTAATTTCCTCAATCGAGAGCTACAAATAGGAAATACTTATGCGAAAATTCAAACTGCAATAAAAGATAGTTAAGTTTAGATCTACTCTTCACTGCATGTGTTTGGCTGCCTGAAAGGAGATCGAGTAAGTTCACAATCACAGAGAAATGCATCAATAATAGGAAATTTTGACATCTGAATCAAACAGCGTTAACAAAAAAATGGAAACATAAATCCGTTAGAGTCAACATTCATGTTACTGTTATAGGGAACAATCATTTAAAGATATTGTTAGGATTGGGAACCTGGGTTGTGCGGAATTTAGCCAAACAATGTTATAATAACAATAACAAAGACAATGCAAGTTGATAATAATGATAATTAAAGCAGATAAAAAAGGCACAAATTTAACGTGGTTCGGTCAAGGTGACCTACGTCCACAAGCGAACAAGAATAATTGTACTATACCAACAAGAGTACAAAATTAGAGTAAATACTCTAATTAGTCCCAAATAGCCCAAGAGAATAACCTCACAAGATCACTCCAAAGAATGAGTTCACACAAGTGTTTTC
This sequence comes from Nicotiana undulata, assembly GCA_005239495.1. Classification (NCBI taxonomy): domain Eukaryota; kingdom Viridiplantae; phylum Streptophyta; class Magnoliopsida; order Solanales; family Solanaceae; genus Nicotiana; species Nicotiana undulata. The sequence goes on along the minus strand of ML271570.1, from coordinate 38,451 downwards.
CAACACTCACTCTCTTATAAAATACTCTACAATGAAAAGAAAGACAAAAGCTAGTAGAAATACTTCTACTTTTGTATCTGAAGGTGTGTTTGAAATGAGAGAGATGGCCCTCCTTTTATAGGACTCAAACTTGGGCTCCAAGAACTAATAAAAAGAAAAAGAAAATTGATCAACTAATCTCTACCACACAATGATACTTTGGCTCCAAGTAAAAATATTGCCAGCCGACTCTTCTTCCAAATAGGCTTATGACTATATAAAATGGACCCCACTAGCCCAAAAGATTGGCCATATTACAAATCTCCACCTTGGACTAATTTTGGCTGATATAGTAAATTTGCTCCACCTTCTCTGCAAAAGCCCCAATGGACAAAATCATTCTTCATAAATGCCAATCAAGTTCAGGCAAAGCTTGAACTTGGACACTGGAAGAGGTTTCGTGAACATGTCAGCAGGATTGTCTCTAGTGTTGATCTTCTGAACATAGACTTTTCTATCAACAATGGTTTCCCCGATAAAATGGTACTTGATATCAATATGCTTCGTCCTCTCATGATACATATGGTCTTTAGTCAAGTGAAAGGCACTTTGACTATCACAGAAAATGATAATACCACCTTGGTGTAAACTGAGTTCAGCAAAGATACCCTTCAACCATAAGGCTTCTTTGATAGCCTCGGTCATTGCCTCTATTCTGCTTCGGTAGTAGATAAAGGTACTACACGTTATAATGTAGCTTTCCAACAGATAGCGCAACCACCAATGCAAAGTACATAACCTGTTAGTGATCTTCTTTTTTGTCAAGATCACCAGCATAATATGAGTTTACAAAATCAACCAAAGTATTAGTATTTCTCCCGAACTTCAAACATGTGTTTGAAGTACCTCGCAAGTATCTGAGATTCCATTTCACAGCCTGCCAATGCGCTTTACCAGGGCAAGCCATATATCGGCTCACCACACTTACTGCCTATGAAATATCTGGCCGTGTGCTCACCATTACATACATAATACTGCCGACTACACTGGAATAAGGTACATGTGCCATATATCTCTCTTCTTCCTCTGACTGCGGTGATTGAGCAGCTGATAACTTAAAATGAGCAGCAAGAGGGGTACTTACTGGTTTAGCATCTTTCATGCCAAACCTCTCTAAGACTTTCTCCAAGTACTTCTTGTGGGTCAGGAATAGCCTACTGGCTTCTCGATCTCTTTTGATCTCCATGCCAAGGATTTTCTTAGCTGCTCCCAAATCTTTCATCTCAAATTCACTTTTCAGCTGACTTTTCAAATTGTGAGTTTCCGTAAAATCCTTAGCAGAAATGAGCATGTCATCAAAATATAACAATAGGTATACAAATGAACCATCATTTAACTTTCGGAAGTAAACACAACTATCATATATGCTCCTCGAATAACCATGACCCAACATAAAGGAATCAAACCTTTTGTACCATTGTCTTGGAGACTGTTTTAATCCGTACAAGGATTTCTTCAACAAGCAAACGTGATCTTCTTTTCCTTCAATGTCGAATCCTTCGGGTTGATGCATATTTATTTTTTCCTCAAGTTCGCCATGTAAGATAGTTGTCATAACATCGAGGCCAAATGTGAGCGGAGGTCATCGAGGCCAAGAGCCTGGGAGCGGAGGTCATCGAGGCCAAATGTGATTCTTTTTTGGTGGTAAACCAAGTAAACAAAAGCTTCGAAGTTCGAGAAGGTAGAATGAAAAGGTATTTAGAAAAACTTCAAGTACATTGCACCGTTTCAAAGAATGGATGCTGGACTATATACCTCGAGAGCAGAACAGTGAGGCCGATGCACTTGCGAACTTGGGGTCATCGGTCGAGGAAGATGATATTTTCCCGGGGATTGTTGTCCAATTGTCGAGGTCTGTGGTCGAGGAAGGCCATGCTGAGATCAATTCTACAAGTTTGACGTGGTATTGGAGGAACAAGTATGTCGAATATCCAAAGCACGGAAAGCTCCCTTCGGACCCAAAAGAGTCGAGATCCCTACAAGCCAAAGCAGCTCGATTCACGCTTGATGAAAATGGAACATTGTACAGAAGAACCTTAATCGGACCGCTGGCAGTATGCTTGGACACCGATTATGTGTTGCGAGAAATCCACGAAGGCACTTGTGGGAACCACTTTGGCGCCGACTCTTTGGTTCGCAAAGTAATTAGAGCTGGATATTACTGGGATAACATGGAAAGAGATACTAAGGAGTTCGTTCGAAGATGTGACAAATGCCAAATGCTTGCACCGGTGATCCATCAACCCGGTGAACAACTCCATTCGGTCTTATCCCCGTGACCATTTATGAAATGGGGGATGGACATCGTCGCCCCCTACCAATGACACCAGGTAAATCTAAGTTCATTTTGTTTATGAATGACTACTTTTCAAAATGGGTAGAAGCACAGGCCTTTGAGAAAGTAAAAGAAAAAGAAGTCATCGACTTCATATGGGACGACATCGTGTGTCGGTTCGGGATACCCGCTGAAATAGTATGTGACAACGGGAAGCAATTTATCGGCAACAAAGTGAAAAAGTTCTTCGAAGATCACAAAATCAAAAGGATTCTATCAACGCTCTATCACCCAAGCGCAAATGGCTAGGCCGAATCCACGAACAAAACTATCATCCAAAACTTGAAGAAAAGATTGAATGAAGCTAAAGGGAAATGGAGAGAAGTATTGCCCGAAGTATTGTGGGCATATAGAACAACGTCGAAATCGAGCACGGGGGAAACCTCGTTCTCTTTGGTGTATGGGTCTGAAGCGTTGATTCTAGTCGAGGTAGGGGAACCTAGCGGCAAGTTTCAACATACTACTGAGGATTCGAACCACGAAGCTATGAATACTTTTCTCGCACTACTAGATGAAAAACGTGAAGTCGCATTTTTTCGAATGGCCGCACAAAATCAAAGGATCGAGAGGTATTATAACAGAAGGGTGAACCTTCGCCATTTCGGAGTCGGGGACTTAATTATAAGGAAAGTCACCCTCAATACTTGAGACCCAAATGAAGGGAAACTAGGCCCCAATTGGGAAGGACCGTACCGAGTCATCGGAGTCGTGAGGAAAGGATCCTACAAACTTAGCACAATGGATGGTGAGAAACTACCAAACAATTGGAATATATCACTGCTCAAGCAATATTATTGCTAAGGTATGGCTTGATGCTTTTCCATTTATATTTAAGACTAACTCCTTGCAGGTGTTCGGTCGAAGACATCGAGGCATCCTTCAACTCGAAGACCTTAGGTTTTAAAGCATGCGTTGCACTCTTTTTCCCTTAGATCGGGTTTTATCCCAAATGGGTTTTTTCGGCATGGTTTTTAACAAGGCAACATTTATATGCTACCTAAGGGGAATTCAACGAGTATCCAAGGCTTCTTTCCAATCAACGTCGAATACTAGGGGGCATCACCCCTCATGGGACTGGCATACTTCACGCCTAAGAGGGCCTCGATAGGAAAACTTTGTAATGGGCCAAACGGTCATAGGAGCCGTGTCCACGTAGGATTATCAAACATCGAAGGCAAAACATGTATACATGTATGAGTTATTGAAAGAAGCATCTTTTCCATTAAACATCTCGTGTCTTGAATAAATTTGTTGCTCCATACTTACAGTTCTATATGGAAAAAGGCTCGAAAGCCAAAATACGATTACATCTCGACTACTTGGGGACTACCGTCGATAGTAAAAAATGTTCAAACTATGCAAACTTATACTCATAAGTTGTCAAAAAGGAATCCCTCGATAAAAAGGCCAATGCCATCACAATCGGGGACTAACGTTTCAAACAATTTCGAAATATCATCGGGATTTAAGTACAAAAGACATACCCGAGGGCTACAGCCACACTAAAGGCTACGGCCACGTTAAAGGCTATGACTAAGTTAAAGACTACGGTCACTTAAAAAGGCCACGACCAAAATAACGCGGCTCGGAGAAGTCCGACTTCTGCCATAATCTAAGGCCTTCAAAACACTTCGAAAAAACCGGTTAATTAGGCTACCCTTGGAAAAATCAAACGATGAAGGGATTCGATAAGATCAGCGCTCGAATAACTTAAAGGCTTCGATAATCTCAGTCTTCGAAAAAACCTCAAGAGGTATTCGATTATTTTTACACAAACAAAATTACAAATAAAGTTCCGATTAGCCGAGCCTTCAAAAAACCCAACGAGAACAAAAACATAGGCTAAGGCATAGAAAAATTCTCACTAAGGCTTTTATCCAAAAAGAGGGAAAAATTATAGTCGCTTTAGAGGCCAAATCGGACCGACTTAAAAGAGTCTAAGGGCCAATACAAAAGAGCCTAAGGGACGACCTAAAAGAGCCTAAGGGAGAAAACATATAGGGTTCGAAACCTTTCTTTCATTCAACTTGGATTCAAGAGTCCCATCATCCCGAGCTTGCGTCGAATCGACTTAAGCTTGGCCTGAGGTTCACCAAAAACCTTAAGAGGTATTCTACTAATAAACCTAAGGGTTTATTTTACCCCGAATTTGAGCCGATGCTCACCCAATTATTGAAAGTTATAACATCGAAAATCAATTCTGGATAGAATAAAAGCGAAGCAAACTTTGCTGAAAATCGAAGACTAAGAAAACAATCAAGGAAACTCCTTCTTTTTATATATACAAAGGGTGTTAAAGGAATTCAACAAAACAAAAAAACAAAAAAATAAAAGAAGAGTACAAAAATATAGAAAAAAGTTCCTATCTACACCGAGGGGGCATTCCCCCCGGTCCAATTTCTTCCCTCAGATTTGCCTCCCCTTCGGGGATAGATTCTTCCTCAGGGGTAGCCTCCTCATCAACCTCATCTTCATCTTCCTCGCTCTTGGATCCACTAGTGGAACCTTCATCATCGGAGAGAAAAACAACAACCTCTTCTTCCAAGGCTTTTGCTTTTTCAATATCGGATGAGAGGTCAAAGCCTTGAGCGTGCACCTCCTCAAGGGTATTTCTCCGTGACTTCAACCTAGCATTATTGACGGCACATGACAACTTAATTTTGGCCGCAACAGATATCTCCTGTGCCCGAGTGTTAGCAGCAGTGGCGTCAACTCGGTACGAGGACACAAATGCCTCTACATCGAATTTGGCTTTCGCAAGCTCAGGGACCGATTTAGCTTCGAGCTCCTCAATTTTGTGGCTCCAGGTCGAGCTTTCCTCCTTTGCATTCTGAAGCTGGTTTTTGACCAAGGTCAGATATTCCTGAAGAGTATCTTTCTTTGAGGTGAGACGGTCCATGTGTTGCTTACACCCGAGGGTCTCAGCTTCTTTCATCTTGAGCTCCTCTCGAAGCTCCTCCACCAGCTCGCCCTTCTGCTGGAACTGCAAATTGAAGTGTTAGTCACCAAACCAAGTAAAAACATAATAGACCCTCAAAATCTATATTACATGTTCACGAAGCTCAGTTTGTTGTTGATGGGCCTTCACCAACTCGGCTCGGAGATTGTTGATCTCCCCCTCTTTTTTGGTGTAGAGAGCCTTAAGGTTGTCCATCTCTACTATGACCTTCTTGAACTCAGCTTCACACTGGGCAAGCTCAGTCTGAGATTTAGAAAATGCTTGATTCTAAAGTGACATGGCCTTCTCACAAAGAAAAGGAGTCAGGCTTAGAAGGGTAAAAATCAAATTCAAAGTTTAGTTATGAAGACAAAGCTTACTTGTTTGCGAAGCTTTTCGGCCTCGTAAAAAATGAACGACGCGTCAAGATCGAGGCCATCTTCTATCCCCACGAGGCACTTCTGAAATATGTCACTCTCTTCATGGGCCGTCCCCACATCTGGAGTCCTCATGTCCCGGGCCTCTCAAAATTTCCCCTCGAAGAACATCGTGCCCTACTGCGAATCATCTATAATGATTACCCCGAGTGAATCACTCAGGATATTATCTTGACTTCGAGAGGACCCGGAGTTAGGCTCTCCAAGATCATCAACTAAGTGTCCCCCAGGACGAGGCGCACTTTTTCGTCTGATGGTTCAGGGACTTTGCTCGAGCTCCCCTCAAAATTTTCTTCGGTTCGAGACTGAATCGCACCTGCCACCATCGGTTCAGCAGCCTTCGAAGCATCAATGCTTCCTCTTTTTCGAGCTACCAATGGGAAGCCAACATCTTCTCCCTCTGCGTCGTCTCTCTCTTCGTTCTCAGCACGAAGACGTTGGGCCGTTTCTAGAGATAGGGCCACGGTATCGGCCTTAGGATTTCGAAGCATGCTTTTCTTTGGCTTCGGAAATTCGCAGGCGACCCTTTCTTCCTTTTCTCTTCCTTGGTAGGCTTTGGGATTTCTTCCTCACAGGGCGGGGGCGGCCTCATGACAACAGTGTCTCCGAGGCCTGCGTGAAAGCAGAATTATCTCACTAAGGGACATAAATGTGCAAATAATAAAACTCACCATGGTTTTTGGCCTCCCATCGACCTTTGGCCAAATCACGCCAACTGCACTCGACGTATGAAGAAGTAGAGTCCAGTTGCCGAACCCAGCCCGGGAGTTTCAAAACCGCACCAGGAAACCAAGCAATAACTGCATCATTGTAAAGAAATTAGATCGGGAATGGGATGAGTTTGAGAAAAAGCAGGAAAAGCGGAGTAGTTAATCACTATTGATAAATATGTACTTACGTTTCATGTTCCATTCCTCAGGAAATGGAATCCTCAGCAGGAATCAGGTTAAAGGTCCTGATTCGGACAAACTGGCTCATCCATCCTCGGTCCTTGTCCTCATCGGTGTTGGAGAAGAAATATTTTGAGGATCAACGTTACAACTTTATCAGGATACCTCGATAAAGGCGAGGTCTATATATCTTGATCAAATGATCGAGGGTAAAAGACATCCCTTCGACCTGGCCCGAGAAGTATCTTATCAGGTTGACGATTCGCTAGAATGAGGGGTAAATTTGAACAAGTGTCACTTAGTACTATTAAAAATCGAGAATGACTGGGTTTATGGGGTCCATAGCAGGATCTACGGGACCCAACGTGAATGGATAGGTATACACGCTCAGGTACCCTGTTTTATGAGTAGTAATGTCCTCTACAGGGGAAGGGATCACCATGTCTTTATTCTCCCATTTGCAGTCTGCCTTCACCTACTTGAGTTCGGCTTTGGTTATCAAATTGATCACCGGGACATGGGTTCTCATCAACCCGAGACTGAAGCAGGTTTATCGATTTTAAAATTGGAGGACATTTCGCACGGGCCGGGAATACACTCCTCGATTCGAGGTGGCACCACCATTTTACTTTTGGACTATCGTGATGACGAAGAGGCTTTCTCTTTCTGGGGAACGGTCTTAGACGTTTTGGCCATTGTGGTTTAGAAATTTAGGAAAAATGAAGAAGTTGATAATGGATTAAGAACGGGTTGAGAGAAGGGTAAACTCAGAGAAGTTGAAGAAACTAATGTGATTTTCAGAATGCTTTGAGAAGTAAAGTTTGTAAATTTGAGAAGTTGGGCTATTTATAAAGGTGGCCTAAGCGTGCTGGGAAAGCCAAACAACCGACCATCAGCCGTTTTCAATTAATGGCCTTGGGAAACTGTGCAGACGCGACCTTTCAGTCGCATTAGTTGCTGACGTCTCGAGACTGGCATCATGGTTGGGGCATCGAAGGGTCGAGAATCAAATCGTTTCTTATCATTTCATTTTAAAAACATGGGGACTATCTGTATACATTCAAAATCATATGCCCCTGATTTTGTAGACTCGAGATGTCGCATCGAGGGTTGAAGTTCGATAAAGACCAAGCTCGAGCTCGAAGGCAGAATTAGAGGCTCGAAGGACTAAGTGCTCGAGGAGCATCGGAGCAGAGTACGACCGATCCAAAGATAGTGTCGTTATAAGTTTGTTACATAAGGACAAGATTCTCACCACGTCCCCAAGATCATGGCGCAAATTCCGGAATAGATTTGTACGAATTAGTACAAATCCATACTAGGTGGTTACACAGTGTAACGACCCGGTCCGTCGTTATGTAAAACCTGCATTTAATTATTGTTATTGACTTGTTATGGCTTAGTTTAATTGTTATTGATGTGTTAGAGTTGATAGGCTTGAAATCGAAGTGATTATAGTGAGAGTTCAGTCAATTAGCCTTTAAAAATAGCCTAAAAAATGAGAAAAGTCAACTAAGAGTTGACTTATTGGTAAACGACCTCGGAATGCGAATTTTATGGCTCGGATAGCTTTGTTAGGTGATTTGGGACTTAGGAGTGTGTTCAAAATAATTTTGTGATGTCCGGTGTAGAATTAGGCTTGAATTGGTGAAAGTTAGTTTTTGGCGATTTCCGGTTGGCAGTGGAAAATAGGCTATCGGGGTCAGAATGGAATTTCGATAGTTGGAACAAGTTCGTAATGTCATTTTGGACTTGTATGCAAAGTTTCAGGTCAATCAGAGTTGTTTTGAATAGTTGCGGCATCGTTGGTGGATTTTTGAAATATCAAAGTTCTAAGGCTTGAATCCGATGTAAATTTGGTGTTTTGAGAGCGCAACTAAGTTTGAATGATCATATGTGAGGTGTTGGTATGTTTGGTTGAGGTCCCCGAGGGGCTGGGGATTGATTTCGGATGGTTAACGGGAATTTCAGAAGTTGGAAATTTGCAGCAAAAAGCTGCTGGTGTGAAATCATAGAGATTTACGCACCTGCGGATGTTTGATTGCAGGAGCGGGCCCGCAGGAGCAGGCAGGGGGGTTGCAGGTGCGGAAGTGAGGGTCTCAGTAGAGGATCGCAGGTGCAGGAGTAGGATCGCACCTGCGAAGTTGCAGGTGCGCAGAAGAGGCCGCAAGTGCGGAAGTTAGCCTGCTTAAGGAAAGTCGCAGGTGCAGACCTGGGACCGCAGGTGCGGAACCACTATTCAGAAAATATAAAAATAAACCCTTCGCGACTTACTTTCACCATTGTTGTACGGAAAAGAGCTTTTGGGGACGATTTCGAAGAGGGAAATCCTTGTTCTTCATTGAGGTAAGTGTTCTAGTCATTAAAACTCGATTATGGGTGATTATAGAACATAAAACCAGTGTAAATTCATGGAAAATCAGTAGAAAAATTGGGTTTTAGGGCTTGAGATTATGAGACATTTAGAGGTCGATTTGAGGGGTCAAACGAACTCCGATCTTGGTGTTCTTTATATGTACGGACTCATGAGAGGACGAAGAACGCTTTTGTATAAAAATTTCTGAGTTTCGGGATGCGGGCCCGAGGATCGGGTTTTGACCGGTTTCAGATTTTTGAGTTAAATTTGATATCTTCGATTGGAATTCGTTCCTTAAGCATATATTGATGATAAAAATCTGAACTTGGTAGATTTGGAGCCTTCGGAGGTTGATTTGAGAGGCAAGCGCATTGCGGAATAATTCCGGGCTAGTTTTGAGGTAAGTAATGTCTTTAAATCCTGTCCTGAGGGTATGAAACCTCGGACTATGCACCCTTTCACGGGTTTTGAAATGCAAAGGTTGAAACTTTGGTGATGTATTCCTTACTTAGGCGACTATTGAGTTGCGAAACGACTTTAAAGCTTATTTCCAATAGTACTATATATACTTGATATGATTTGGGTTGTAAGCCATGTTTTGGGCCTAGTGCCGATCTATTTACCCCTTGGGGGATGTTTTACTATTTTCCTCACTGATATGTTATGATTTTTCACTCAGTCTTTTCTGTGAAATTGTTTTGACACTCATAGTATTTTGATACTACTTCTTGAAAAATGAAACACTATTTTTGGGTCGAGAACCCGGTATATTATGGCCTGAAGGGCATATTGAGAGTGTCTGACTGAGTGAGGCTGCTGGCCAATATTGTGAGGATAATATGATATGAGTGAGGGTGCGGGCCTATATTGTGTGTGATTTATGCCATGTTGTGCCTTATTATAGCGCTTGGGCTGTAGGAGCCCCTCCGGAGTTTGTAACACACCCCCAGTGAGCGCCGGTACCGATTGAGTGATGCCTGATGGGCAGAGTGATTGTGAGGATGCCTGATGTGCAGAGTGATTGTGAGGATGCCTGATGGGCAGAGTGATTGTGAGGTTGCCTGATGGGCAGAGTGATTGTGAGGTTTCCTGATGGGCAGAGTGATGGTGAGGTTGCCTGATGGGCAGAGTGATTGTGTGGTTGCCTGATGGGCAGAGTGATTGTGAGGTTGCCTGATGGGCTGATACTGAAAGAAATTGTTACGAGAAATGATTATGGCCCGAGGGGCAGTTTATGAAGATTTTTACTGAGTTTTCAAACTATGATTTACTTCGTTTTCAAACTGGTTTTTACTGAGAACTTACTGAGATATACTAATATTGTACTTGTTTGATTTCTGGAAACTGATTTCGAACTTATTATTTGATGAATACTACATGGTGACTAGGTGTTTTACTGGTTTTGTGGAATTGTGTATCTGTTCTGTGTGTTTATATTACTCAGAATGTGATTTATTTTCATTACTACTGAGTTGGCGTACTCATCAAGACTCTCTGTGCCTCTGTGCACAGATCCAGGTACTAGCTGGCAGTAGTAGCTGACGCAGGTTCGATAGCAGTATTTCACGGGATTTCGAGATAGCTGTCCAACGTCCACAACTTTTCCACTTCCCTTCCCTATTTAGATTTAGCATTTGATTCAGAGACATATTATAGTTTTAGCAGATTTAGATTTAATTATTCTTAGATGCTCATGACTATTGACTCCAGTTCTTGGGAGGTTGGTTAGACTATTATTGGGACGTTAAGACTTTATTATATTAATTGATGCTATGGTTGCATGCTTATTATTTAATTGTGAACTGTTATAATTGAACAAAAGCGTAGTAATGTGATGGTTGGCTAGCCTAGTTCCACGATAGGCGCCATCACGGCCTGTTAGGATTTGGGATCGTGACAAGTTGGTATTAGAGCACTAGGTTGCATAGGACTCAACGATCATGAGCAGGTTTAGTAGAGTCTTGTGGATCGATACAGAGATGTCTGTACTTATCTTCGAGAGGCTGCAGAACTCTTAGGAAGCATCTCTATTTTTCTTGAAATCTTTCGTGCCAATCTATTGATTTTTGAAATCTAAACTTACGTTGTTTCATTCACTCACAGATGGTGAGGACACGTAATACTGATCAGGGTGACCAGGCACCAGCCAGACCCACAAGGGGTCGAGGCCATGGTATAGGTAGGGGACCAGCCCAAGCATTAGTCGGGGTAGTACCACAGGATCCCCGTATCGTTCAGGATCAGGTTCCCGCCGATGGCGCTCCAGCGGGACAGGCTCAGGCACCGGTAGTGCCTATTGTTATTCCGGGTCTTCAGGAGACCCTGGCTAAGATATTGACGGTGTGTTCCAGTTTGGATTAGGCAATTGCTATGTCTACTACTGCCACTGCAGCTCAGGCCGGGGGAGGCAATCAGACTCCAGCTGCCCGGACACCTGAGCAGGTTGTACGGGGTATTCAGGCACCAGGAGCAGCCCTAGTTCAGTCGGTTGCTCCAACTCAAGATTTTGTGGTCGCTGCTATGCCTGAGGATGAGCAGTGCAGGTCGGAGAGGTTCAGCAGACTTAAGCCTCCGACCTTCAGTGGCACAGAGGGTGAGGACGCCCAAGGTTTTCTTGATAAGTGCCAGAGAATACTACGTACTGCGGGTATTTTGGAGACCAGTGGGGTCTCGTTTGTTACATTTCAGTTTGCGGGTGTTGCTTTTACTTGGTGGGAGTCATTCGAGAGGCGTAGGCCGGTTGGTTCAGCACCTCTCACCTAGCAGCAGTTCTCCACGATCTTTTTGGAGAAGTATGTTCCTCAGTCCCACAGAGAGGAGCAGCGCAGGCAGTTTGAGCAGTTGCGCCAGGGAGAGTTGTTAGTTACCCAGTACGAGATGAGGTTTTCTGAGTTAGCCAGACATGCGTCTGAGATTGTCCCTACTGACAGGGAGAGGATTAGGAGGTTTGTAGATGGTCTCTCGTATCAGCTTCGGATTTTGATGACCAGAGAGAGGGTGTCTGGAGTTACATTTGAGCAGGTTGTTGATATTGCTCGGGATATTGAGTCGGTTCGTAGGCAGGATCGTGAGGAAAGAGAGGTAAAGAGGCCTCGGGGATCAGGTAATTTCAGTGGTGCCCCTCCCAGAGGGCAATTTCAGCCTAACAGAGGTCGTTCATTTAGACCTCCACAGTCAGTTCGCCCAGATTACAGTGGTGTATCATCGGGGCAGGGTCCTTGCAATGCTCATCAGGGACGTTCATCTTTTAGTGCCCTTCCAACTCAGAGCTCTGCCCGAGCATCATCTTATCAGGGTTCTTCTATGCATGGTTTGCCTGGTGGTTATCACGGTGGCAGGGGTTTTCGTCAATTTTCATCTCCAGCTCCAGGTAATTGTTACGAGTGTGGCGAGTTCGGACATGAGTGGAGGTAGTGTCCCCGTCGTCCTATTAGTTCAGCTCAGCAGAGGGTTCAGCCCTCGGCTTCAGCCCCAGTCATTTCGCCACCTACTCAGGCCGCTAAGGGCGGTGGTCAGGCAGCTAGAGGCCGTCCTAGAAGGGGAGGTCGAGCAGGTGGAGGCCAGCCACGTATTTATGCACTTCCGGCTAGGCCTGATGCTATGGC